>APFE031226004.1:280112-321990 GCA_000404065.3 Pinus taeda | reverse complement strand
AATCAGATATTCAAAAGTTTGTGGCGGAATGTTTGGTTTGCCAACAAAATAAAGTTGAAACAATTAAGACCCCAGGACTATTACAACCCTTATCCATTCCAAGCCAACGTTGGGAGGATGTTTCAATGGATTTTATCATAGGTTTATACAAGTTCGAAGGGAAGAGTGTTATCATGGTGGTAGTTGACAGACTTACCAAGTATGCACACTTTTGTGCATTATCTCATCTATTTAAAGTGAGTATAGTTTCTACTGCATTTATGGAAACAATTCAAAAGCTACATGGAAACCCAAAGATTATTGTAAGTGACAGAGATCCCATTTTCACTAGAAATTTTTGGACAGAATTATTTTCTTGTCTTGGTACTTAGTTAGCTCATAGCTCATCTTATCATCCTCAATCTGATGGGAAAGCTAAGATAGTAAACAAATGTTTGGAAGGAAATCTTCATTTATTTGTATCTGATAAACATACATAATGGGTCAAATGGTTGCCTCTGGCTGAATGGTGGTATAACACTTCCTTCCATACAGCAACAAAAATGACCCCTTTTATGGCACTTTATGGATATCAGCCACCATCCATCACGTCATATTTAAGAGAAAATTCTAAGGTTCAAGAAGTGGAACATCACATCGAACATCAACAACAAGTCCTCCAACTCTTAAAGGATAACCTTGTGTTGGCACAGAATAGAATGAAACAATAGGCAGATCAACACCACAGTGAAAGAAGTTTTGATGTAGCTGATTGGGTATTCCTACGGCTACAACCATATAAACAAATGTCCCTCAAGCAAGCTAAGAAGGATAATAAATTATCACCAAAGTTTTATTGTCCGTACAAGGTGTTGAAAAAGATAAGTACTATGGCATACAAATTGGAACTTTTTGCAACTTCCCGAGTGCACCTAGTTTTCCATGTTTCATACTTAAAGAAGGTTATAGGTGACAAGATTCCAGTTCAAACAATATTGCCAGAACTTGATGAGGAAGGAAAAATCTATTGGAACCTGAAACGGTCAAAGAAACAAGAACTCGACAGCTATGAAATCGATCAATTTCAGAGTATACCCGTTGAAGATTCCACATGGGAGGATGATAATTTTATACAGAAGCACCCATAACTACTCAAGCATTGAGGACAACACTTTTTTGAAGGAGAGGGGCATGTTAGGTCCCTATAATACTGGTGATTCCCCCATTACTATTGTCATTGTATCCCTTATTGTTATTGTTTTGCCCCTATTGTCCCCATATTGTTATTATTGTGCCACATAGAATCCCACTATTGTTATTTGTGTGCCTTTATATTATTAGTTTTAGGTCGGCTTGGTTATATCATGTCCCCTTAGACTCCTATATATAGAAATGAGGTTTTGTCATTTGAATCATCCAAGAATTGTTCATTTGTGTAATGTAAAGGAGGTTGCCCCCTCGAAGAGGCTGAATTCTAAGGCATTGATCTATATTTTTATCTTTCTGTGAGTTGGTTTCTTGACAATATGTTCTGCAACAACGTGGGACTGAAGACTCATGAATTGTTTCTTAGGAAGGATGTAAAGAGGAACATATTGTTGCAGATCAATTGGATGAGCCAAATGAAGCTGATTGCAAAGACGTGGCAGAAGAAGACAAAGCTAGAGAGAATTTAAATTGTGATGATCTCATTAATATTTTTGTGTGTGCAGACGTTACCAACAACAACAACGAAAAAGCAATGAAGTTTGAAGAAGAATTGAAGTTTCTTGAAGCATGGCTTGAAACACCATGTCTTTATGAAGTCAACACAAAATTTTCATCAATGAATGATGAAGACATCATCATTGACATTTAGATGGTTGACACTGGAAATAGTGAGAGGGAAAATTCTCCTATCCAGCCTACCATAATTCTGAGAAGGGCGAGAATAAGAATTCAAGCTTTCCATCACTGGGGAATAAATGAGTTGAAGATACATCACTATCTCATGGTGAGGAAAGTGAAGATGAAGCCTTGACTCAAGATGAATAAGTATGGATTCACAAGCAAAAAGACCAAAATGAAATCCTCTGTTACCATATTTTTCATGTTTTAATTGTAAGCCGAGCTTAGACTAGACCAAAAGGTGTATGTTATTGTTTAGTACCCTTTCTCCATTAAGGGGGAGTGTTGGAAGTAATGGAGAAAGCTAAACTTAGATTATTGTTATGATGATGATAGGTTTGAGACTCTAATCTTAGACCTCAAATCCTACTATCTAGGGAGTGGTTGAAACCACCCTATTAGTGTGAAAGCCTATATATACTAGGTTCACCTGATTGAATATTAGTGTGTATGTGTGAAGTACTTGGGCACTCTCCACGTATCTCACCTGGAGAGCCACTTAATTAATATAACATCAGTTTTATCATAAACTAGGTAGATTGTGGCGCAATTTCTTTGAGATTAGGTGTACCATGGCACAGTTCCAGCCACCATCAATTCTTAGGAATGCACGACACTAATGTTCCAACCAGTAGTGCATTTTCACAATTTACATCACTATCAATTTGAAGACCTGAGAGATGAGAGAAAAAAGCAAAGTTTTTTAACAATCAAAACCGTTTACTAAAAATAAACGGTAAGGATTGGGGGAGAGCGAATTGGAAAAAACCATCGTTTTATCTATTGATTATACAGAGAGTGCAGGCCTTCTTGTAGACCTAGGAAGAGATTAAGTGAGTCTCATTCATGTTTAACTGCATAAAATGTATATTGAAAGGATATGAAATGTGTGTTGGTTATTGACGTGAGGACGAGGAAAGAGCATTGGTTTATGACTTTATGCCCAGAGGTAGTCTGGAGAACCATCTTTTCAGAAGTACGAGGTTTTCTTTGGCCCTGTGTTATGTTTTATTTGGTGCGGTGTGGTGGTGGTCTCTATGTTTATAGAGTAGAAAACTCATTGCTTAAAGTTGTTTTGGCAGGTTTCTGAGGCACAAGTCACTGAAATAATTCTGGCGAGGCTCCCTGCAACTCTTTAGGTGTAAAGTCAAAGAGAAGTGGTAGAGGATGAGAATTTGATAATTTTGTATTGGGATCACCCAGATCATCAAATAAAGGATGTGCATAAGCCTCCAAAGAAGTACAACGTAGGTTTGGCGAATACTGGAGCAGTCTTGATACAAGATCCACCATTTCTGGAGGTGTGCGTTTGTGAAATACATTCTGTCATGGATGTGATTTAATTTGAGGGAATTTAAACTCTGTATAATTTGGATTCATGCGCTTAATATCCTCTTGAGTTGGAGTCCCCAGAACCTTGATGATCTCCACCAACTGGTCAATGCCACTTTCTCTAGGAAACAGGGGCAGTCCAAGGAGAAATTATGCTAAGACACAATCCAATGACCATATATCTATTGTCGTAGTATATTCTATAGCTATGAAAATAAGTTTTGGAGCTCTGTAATGACACGAACATATATATGATATATCGGTCTCCCCTTTCACCAACTTCTTGACACTTCCAAAGTCACAACACTTAAGCTGGTGAGTATGGGGTCAACCAATAAGTTTTTAGGTTTTATATCACAATGATAAATGCCAACAACACCATGGATGTAAGCTAGAGAACAACATTTATTTGATAGGTGTATAGTATGAAACATATCAATGGCATATATTGGTTCATCCTACTATAGTATATTGTAACTCCTATGTTACCAAAAATGAGAAACGGGAAACAGAACGAGAAATGACAACAAGACGAGAAACCAATTTTGGAGGTTTCACATTCTTGAAAAGAGGAGAGAGAAAAAACAAAAAAACATGAAAAATATAAAAAATACATTCATCATCAACATTCTCTAATACTATGGTTCATAGTCAGTTGCTCATAAGCTTCAATTGCTTACATGGACAATTCTCGAATACTCATAGTGAGAAACAAAGCTTCAATTGATCCCATGGACCATTGTAGAATATCCATGTTTGATCCTCTAGGATGGAAAATACAATGGTGAAGAAACCCATGGTATTGAATTCAAGCTTGATTTGGCCTTTACATTTCCACTTGATTTGGACCTACTAAGAGTGGGATTTTTTTTAAGGCCAGATCCCTAGAAACTTCTCAATATATTGTATATATTCTTTGATGTGACTTGAGTGGACTTCAAATTTGGGGTCCATTAGCATTTAGAAGGCATTTAATGGGTTTTCGTTTCCATGGTTTGGTAACAAGATTGTGGATATTGAGTAGATCTCCATTGGGAATAGAGTTAGAAGTAGAGGATTGTCGAGAACTATTGCCACCTACAACAAACTTAGTGTAAAAAGGAGTGACACTTTCTCCAATGCTACAACTAGTGTTTAGAAAGAAAACCTAAACAAAGCTATTAGTAAACTTTCAAAAATTTATTATTAAGCCATTATAATAGTAAATTAATCATTATAAAAAAAAATAATATATTTTAAAAATATTGACTAGATACTAAATTCAATATTATTATTAATATATTATAATAGTAAATTAATCTTTATAATATTTTCATTTTCAGCAAAAAATTTGGGAGACCAGAGGCGGAACGGCTATCTGGGATGAGGGTTTTGCAGACTAGGGTTTCGTCAAAGGTAGGGTAGAAGGGTCGCCGAACGCTGGAGCAGTGCGCAAGGGCAGATCACGGGCATGAGAACCAGAAGTATAGGAACTAGAGCAAGAAAAGTCCAAAAATTAGAAGCCTGGGGGTAAAAAGAAGTTCAAGATCTGAAGGAAAGTAATGGAAACGGTGCAGGGGAGGGGAGAGATCCCCTCCTTCAAAGCATTAATAACGGGAGAAGCGAGGAAGGAACGACAGAAGGAAGGAGACAGAACAAGCGAAGGAGAGACTTTAGCAGCAGGAACACAAAGGAAAATGGGAGCAACAAGTAAATGTCTACCGAGGGCAACGAACAAACCCAGGTTTGTAATACCTCATAACAGATTAGAGAAATATAGAAGCCACATGAAGGATTATGCTTTGATCTATAAATTTGTAGGATACTGGCCAGCAGAGAAAGATCTTCTCAGATGGATCCAGCAAAGGTGGAAACCAAAAGGACATGTGGAAATAAAGCTAGGAGTGAGGGGATTTTTTACATTCATATTCTCCAATTTAGAAGACAAGGAAAGGATCTTTGAGGAAGGACCCTACTTCATGAACAATGCTGGATTATTTATGAGACAGTGGGTAGACTGTTACAACCCAGATAAGGAAAGAATGCTAGCTGCCCCAGTGTGGATCAGACTTTTTGGCTTACCAATAGAATTCTGGGACCCAGAAATCCTGGAGGGTATAGGGAACAAAATAGGATCTTTTGTGAAAGTGGACGAATCGGCAAAGAGGGGTAGATATACAACATACGCAAGAATATGCATGTATATGAACATAACAGAGCCACTTCCAGATACAATAGAGTTGGAATATCACGATGAGATCTGGCACCAACTAATTGATTACGAGCATATCCCCTTTCGCTGCAGAAGATGCCATGAGTATGGACACCTATACCGAGAATTCCCTATCACGTTATCAGAAAAGGAAAAGGAAGCAAAAAATGAGAGGAGAAACGCTGCAAAGAAATCAGGACAGGAGGATGAGAATTTCAGAGAAGTGCAGAGAAAGAAAAAAAGAGGGAACAACAAGACACAGCCGGACAAACAAAAAGGAATCCATATTATAGAATCCCAAAACAAGTTCCAAGTATTACAGGACGAAGAAGTGGAAACAGAGGAGAATGAAGATGAGGAAATAGAAGGAATGGAAGTCATAAAGGAAAACGCAGATAAAGAGGCAGATCAAGTAGATAAAGGTCAAGAGGGTACAGAGGAACCAATAGAAAATCATGAGGATCAGCGAAGAATGGAAATAGATCCACAAAAAACAAAAGGCGAGGAAGAAGAACAAGTAATGACGAAGCTCTTGCAGGAATGGAAGAGGCTCGATGAAAGATTTATTCCAGAGGATCAGAAACAAATGTACAAAGAAGCCTTTCAAAGATATAAAGAGAAAAAAGGAATAACTGAAGATCGAAGAGTTGGGAAAATGGAGATGCAGGAAACCCAAAATCTAGGAATGAGCAGTATTGGCAAGGGAGGTAGAAAAAGAGGTAGAAGAACAATGAGTGAAACAATTCAAGAAGTTGGAGAAATGTTAGTTAATTCAGGAAGAGTTATACCTCTCTCAGAGGTATTTCAAACCCCTCCGAAACTTTTGCGACGATCATCACAAGCTGGAACATAAGAGGCCTCAACAGTAGAGGCAAACAGAGGTATTTAAATGATAGATTGAAAAAAGATAAGCCTAGCATAATGATAGTACAAGAAACAAAAATAAGTACTGAGAAAATGAGAGATATTTTGAATAGAAACAAGAATAGATATGAAATGATGGGACAGAATGCGATTGGGAGTGCGGGGGGTTTGGTAATAATTTGGAACCCTGAAGAAATACAATTAGACAATTGGATAAGCTTCCCAAGAATTCTAACAGGAACTGCAAAGATTATAGGAACAGCAGAGGAGGTTATTATAACAGGTGTTTACAGACCCCATATCCAAAGAGAACGGGAAAATTTTCTGCAAAATCTAAAAGCAATGAGGAATCTAATCCCTGAAAAACAGTGGATAGTAGGAGGGGATTTCAATTTGATTAAAAGCTTAGTGGAGAAAAGAGGAGGGCTAAGGAGAATGGATATAGCTATGGAACAGTTCGGAGATATGATAAGGGAGCAGGGACTGATCGATATTCAAACTATAAATGGAAATGATACTTGGAACAACCGAAGAGGGGGAGCTAATCAAATTGCATCACGACTTGACAGGTTCTTAATTTCTGAACAAATAATGATGAAAAATGTTTTCATAGAAGCCACAATTCTACCGGTTGCAGGATCGGATCACTGGCCGATTAAGATGGAAATAGATCTCAAACAAAGACCTAATAACAAACCTTTTAGATTTGAAGCATTTTGGCTCAGAAATGAGGGGCTGATAGAGAAACTTGAAGAATGGTGGAAGAAGAGTGAACAAAAAGGGAAAAATAAAATGCATACCTTCCAACTCAAATTAAAGGAGGTGAGAGACAAAATAAAAAAGTGGAATAAAGAAGAATTTGGAAATATATTGAAGGAGAAACAACGCCTAGAGCAAAGAATGGAAGAGCTGCTACAGAGGGATATACTAGAAGGTTTACAGGAAGATAGAATAAAGGAAGAAGGAATTATAATAAATCAACTAGAAGAGAGAAGGAAACAAGAAGAGATATTATGGAGACAGAAGTCAAGGGTTCAGTGGCTTAGAGAAGGAGAAAGGAATACTAAGTTCTTCCATAAAGCAATGATACAACACAGACAAAGAAACAAAATTTTCTCCATTAAGAACCAAGAAGGTCAGCGTGTCCTCTAGCATGATGAAATAGAAAAAGTATTGGTTGATCATTTCAAAAATTTGCTAAATGAAACTCAAGTTAATAGAACGGAGGCTATAACGAAGATAAGCAAGGAGATCCCTAAACTGGTAACCAGAGAACAAAATTTGGCATTGATGAGGAAAATTACTATGGAAGAAGTGGAGGAAACAGTCAGGAATATGAAAAGGAACAAAGCCCCTGGGCCAGATGGGTATACGGTAGAATTCTACCAAGCAGGATGGCACTTCCTTGCTGAAGAAGTCCTAGAAGTGGTGGAGGAAGCTCGAATTCATCAGAGAATATGGCCAGGTATTAACTCAACCTTGTTAACCCTTATTCCTAAAACTACCCAAGCGGATCAAGCTGAAGGCTTTCACCATATAGCTTTATGTAATGTTATCTATAAGATAGTGGCATCAGTGGTGGCCCAGAGGTTGAAATCCATCCTCCAGAACATAATATCCCCAGAACAAACTGGGTTCGTAGAAGGAAGACAGATTCTGGATGGATTAGTGGTGGCCCAGGAAGTAATCCACACATTAAAAATGAAAAAGGAAAAAGGAATGCTGATCATATTAGATCTGTCAAAAGCCTATGACAGATTAAATTGGAGATATTTAGAAGCCATCCTTCAAGCCTTTGGATTCTACGACAGATGGGTGAAATGGGTCTTAAGTATGATCTCCACGCCAAATTTTTCCATCCTGGTAAACGGAGCCCCATCTGCTACTTTTAATGCTTCAAGAGGTCTTCGACAGGGGGATCCCCTATCCAACTTTCTCTTCATAATAGCAGTAGAAGGATTAGGTAGATATTTCAAAAAATAATTAAGAGAAAGGAAAATCCAGGGTCTGAGGTTATGGGGCAATCATACTACAATTACTCACCAACAGTTCGTGGATGACATCATGATATACTGTAAAGTATCCTTGAATGAGGTAAGAAGGATAAAGAGAATTCTAGAGGTGTTTATGAAAGGTTCAAGTATGGAGGTAAATAATGAAAAATCAAGAACGTTCTTTTTCAATACAGTGGAACCCATCAAAAATCACTTAACCAAGACCCTGGGTTATAGAAAAGGGGAGCTTCCAACAAAGTATTTAGGAACTATGCTAGACTCATCATCCCTAAAAATAGGAAACTGGAGATCCATTTTGGACAAGATCATGAAAAGACTTGAAAATTGGTCTTTCCGTACTCTGAATCTTGCTGCAAGAGTTGTATTGCTCAAATCAACCATTCAGGCGATCCCAATATATCCATTATCAGTAATGGCAGCACCAAAAGGGATATGCAACAAGCTGATAGAGGTATACAAAAAATTCCTATGGGGAGGGCCTAAGCAACAAAAGAAATGGGCACTCTGCTCATGGGATAGCCTAACTAAACCAAAAGAAAAATGCGGTCTAGGTCTAAGGGACCCATCTGTTCTAAATCAAGTTCTAGCAGCCAAACTAAGATGGAGATGGATGCAAGGAGGAAAGGACCTGTGGAAAGAAATATGGACAACAAAATATAATATGCCATCAACTCCTGAAGAAATATTAAGGAAACAAGAAATACCAAGAGGATCAGACATATGGAATCTGACTAATCAAAGCAGAGAATTAGTAGATGGAAATATATTTTGGGAAATCAGAGGAGGCCATAATGCGAGATTTTGGGAGGAAGCGTGGTAGCAAAGGGAAAAAATGGTGAATCTACAAGGAATGCAGGATATCTACAAAATAGGGATTGACAGAGAACTCATCTTGATCAAAGATTATTGGATAGAAGAAAGAGAAAATGAAGAATGGAGAGAATGGAAAACAATAGAAGACTGGGACAGGAATGCAACAGAGGAACAAAAAATCTTGTTTAGTAAGAAATTAGAGTCCAGGAAAATAAAAAATAGAGGAGGCAATGATATTCTACGATGGGGAAAAGAAACTAAAGGAACTTACACTATTAGGGAAGCATATAATATAACATTCCAGCAAGAGCAGAGGGAAGAGGAGCAGAAATGGAGGAAACTTTGGAAAAATAAATGGTGGCCGAAGATAAAGATGTTCGTGTGGTTGGTAGGGAGGAAACGTATTCTAACCTGGGATCAAATCCAAAAAAGAGGATTCTCAGGCCCATCAAGATGTTGTCTCTGCAACCAAGATGGAGAAGACTAGGAACACTTACTAAACGGCTGCAGAATAGCCCAATTCCAATGGGATAAGACTAAAGATCTTTTTTCAAAAATTGCACGAAATCCACAAGATATCATACAAACTCTGTGTAATTGGGGAGAAGGAAAGTTTAAAAGCTCAGTGGTGAGAAGAGCCTGGAACATGGTGGCAGGATTCAATGTGTGGAATATTTGGAAAGAAAGAAATGGAAGAATTTTCCAAGGGAAAATATCAAATCCGAAAGAAGTTTGGCAAAGGACACTGAGACAAATCAGGGAATCAATCCTTGCAGAAGTATGGATAGAGGAAGACTGAAAGACCTCTGAGGAAGAAGCAGAAATCCTAAGAAGGTTGAACTTGGAACAAGGGATGGTCTTTCAACAAAAAACAAAGCAACAACAACCTATCGCTGCCCAAAGTCTTGCAGTCTTCCGAAGGCCACAGGAAGGGTTTATCAAGCTTAACTTTGACGGAGCGGCAAAGGGGAATCCAGGTCCAGCAGGATATGGAGGAATCTTTAGAAACAGTCAAGGAGATACAGAATGGATTTATGCTGAACATGGAGGAACTATGAGTAATAACAAAGCGGAATTCATGGCGGCTTAGCAGGGCCTCAAAATTGCGAAAAGAAATGGATATAGAAAGTTAGAGATCGAAGGTGACTCAGCCCTGGTTATAAACACCATAAAAAAATTAATACAAAGGAAACAGTGGGAGCAAGTCGTCAAAAGTTGGAGAACAGCAAGCATAGTCCAAGAAATTGAAGAAACATTGAAAGGTATTGAATACAAGATCACCTCTCATGTCAAGCAAGAAGGAAATAAGCCTGCGGATTGCTTGGACAATTGGGGAAGTAAGGAATTAATGGGGAAAGTGGATGATAGTTGGACAAATCAAATGGTGATGACAAGATGGGATAGTTTAAAACAACTCATAGATAACGATACCCATGAAACAACATAATTGTAATCAAAAAACTGTGAAGCTCCTGAGCGGGAAGAAAAGGCAAGTGTATTCGGCAGCAAAGATAGGTCAGAAGGATGGCAACCATACCTCCCTGACCATAGTAATTAATGATAATTCAGAGCAGCAGGTACGCAATCCAAAACAAATCTCGGAAAACACCGAAGAGAGCATCATTCAAGTTACAAGGGAGAAAGGAAGTGGAGGACAAATTCATCATAAACAGAAAGGTGGCGATAAATCTATAAGGTGGAACAAGAGAAGGATGAAAGACAGCAAGAAGTTGAAGAAGGTTGTGAGGAAAGGAGAGACCTGGCAGAGGAATCAAAACCAACGTCTTAAGCGAGTCAAGATGGCTGCGAGCTGGGATAAAGAAGTCCAGGCAGAGCGGGAGGATTTCGGAGACAGACATTTTGAGCGAAGCAGAATAAAAATTGAGGTCAAAAGCTCAGAAGACATGGAGATTAACCAGGACGAGGGCTCCCGGAGTAAGACTTTTGAAAAAGGACAGAGCAGCAAAAATGTTAAATGAGGCAGAACTGACGGAAGAAGGAAAGCTCATGAACAAAGAGGTAAAGGCCGACACTGGCAAGCAAACAATGGAGAGGAGGGAAACCAGCCTCAGGGAAGGCGAAAAAGGGGAAGGAAATCTATCCGCAGGACAGTACATGAGGCAGAGCAGGCTTACAATCAAGAAACGAATGAAGACATTCGAAAAATCATTGAAGTCATGGAAAACAGAGTCCTGGAAGAACCTTCGGACCCTGAGATGGAAGAGTGGAAATCCCATATGCCTGATCCAGGCAATACCAGAGGTAGACTAACCCTATACCGTCGAGCTCTTCACACTTACTGGGTCCTGAAGCACCTTTTGGCCAAGGTAATGGAACAAGTCGCTGCAGAAATGGTGGAGATGGCTCAGGAATCGATGGCAGCAAGAAAGGAGATGGCTAATGTTGAATGTATAATGCGTCAACAGAATGAACAGATTAAGGAGATGCAGGAGATGCTGAAGGAATTGGTAAAAACCAAAGACAACAAATGAAATCAAAAGGGGAAGCGCAGAGATTTGAGAGGCTAGTTAACTCTCTCTTTTTTATTTTTGATGCTACTGCTCTGTTTTTGGGAATTTGATTGCATGTCTCAACAACCTGTAGTGAAGATAGGTCTTTTAGTAGATCTTAGAAAGAACAGTCTCTGAAAACATTCTAATTACAAAGGTTTAATGTCGTGTAAGTTTTTTCTGACAGTATGTAAAAAGAAAAACAGTAACGAATGCTTGATGAAGAGGAACCAACAGATCCGGTTTCCCATATGGGCGGATTGAGGTTCCTTAGTATGTATTTTTCAGTTTACTGTAGATAATAGAAATTCCTTAGCTTACAAAAAAAAAAATAATCAATAAAAATATCATACACCATTGTTCAAAATATCAATCACAAAAGAAAACCATGTTATTATAAAAACACTATTAATCACTTTTCCTACATTAATAAGCTTGTAAGTCTTAAGAAAAAAAATATAAGAAAAGTCTCTTAGTAGAAATCACATAAGAGAAATTTTTGGTCGATGCTTTTTGAACCAACAAGTGTGGTTCATCATCTAGTCTTGACCACACTTGTTGACGCTTTTTGAACAAACAAGTGTGGTTCATCATCTAGTCTTGTACACACTTATTGGTTTCAAACACAACAACCAAAAATTTCTTTTATGTGATTTATACTTAAAGACTTTGCTTAATTCATTATAAATCACGAAACTGGAATATAGAAAAAAAGAAAAAATAAATAAATAAATAAATCATAGTTAAAAATAAAAACTAACATAGATAACATGCATAAGAAATCGATAAATAAATTCTTAAAATTAAAAAATAAATAAAAAATAAAATAAATTAAACCAATAAAAAAGAAATCAAATTTTATTTTTAAATTCCATTACTAAAACATTAGATATGTTTTAGATATGTTTATAGCTATAATTGCAATTATAATATAGATCATAAAATTCTAAATTAGGGCAACCATACTAAGATCACACATAAATCACACATTTCTAAATAAATAACATTAAGATTTTAATTTCTTAGCTTTTTGCGTTTACTCTCTATTTTTTTCATTACTAAAACATTAGATTTGTTTATAGCTATAATTACAATTATAATATAGATCATAAAATTCTAAATTAGGGCAACCATAATAAGATCACACATAAATCACAAATCACACCTGTCTAAATAAATAACATTAAGATTTTAATTTCTTAGCGTTTTGCTTTCTTAGCGTTTTGCGTTTACTCTCTATTTGTGTGTCCTGTAGAAAATTTTAATAATCACCATAATATATCAAATTAATATTTTAATATTATTATACTAATTAACTATAAAGTAATATAGTTATATACCAGTAGAGCAGGTGTCTCAATCATAATCTGGGGTTATGTTTATGTATTATCATATAGCTGTAATATTGATAAATTTACTGGTTAAAACATGCATTTTATATTCAAATATAAAATAATTGTATTATGTATGATATTTTTGACTCATATATATATATAATTTTAGTGAAATCAAATTTCCATAAATACACGTTTTTATTCAAATATCTCTCTTAAATTTACAGGTGAAAAAACTTAATATCTAAATATATTATAAATTTAAAATTAATTTATTTTAATTTACATTATCACACTAACTATAATCAACTATTCAACCTTATATACAACGATATTATATTATTAAAATATGAAATCAATTTATTTTAATTATTAAAATATGAAATCAATTTATTTTAATTTTGATTATCCCGTTAACTATATAGTCAACTATTCAACATTATATACAACCATATTATATTATTAAAATATGAAGTAAGTTGGGTAGAGAATAATATAAACCCATAAAGTATAATACAAGTAGGCAAATTATCTTATTTGATGAAAATAAAATAAAAGCATACAAAGCACGCCTTAAATGTGATTGTGGTTGTGATAGAAGAGATAAGCAACAGAAGTGGGTTGGGTTATTAGCTAGGATGGAAGGATAATCAATGTACTAACCGTTGAGATTAATGTGAAACTAAGAAATCTGAAGGAAATGATCCATAACGGAAAAGCCACGTGTTATCGTTGAAACCTAACATCATTGTGTGAACGAAGAGACTCCAAAACAGAACGGGTAGTCTAACCGGTAGCAGGAGTTGCTCAGAAAGTTATGGAAATTTTTATTATATTTAGAGAAAATTTAGCAAAGATTTTTGTAAATCTAAATTATAGTTGTTAAATTTTAAGTGTTCTATATGTTTTTGATGGTGCTGAATCCATTTCCACCATCAAAAACAAGATTCAAACACTGCCAAAAATTTTTCAAAAAAATTTACCCAGATTCCGATTACTTTTGAACATCCAGAAAATATTCAAAAAAATTTACCCAGATTCCGATTACTTTTGAACATCCAGAAAATTCCTCCACCTAAATAAACGACTCCAAAACAACACCAACAACTCCAAAACAAAACCAAAAAAACCACAGAAGAGCTAAAGTCAAATCAATTAAATATTTCATATTTAATTGCAATCGCGTCAACTGCCTATCGTCTCAAATTTCACGCTCGCTTGACCTTTTGGCGTGGCGACGGTGATGCAATCTTGGGTATGTTAAACTATCATGATATGTAACATGGTTTTTTCTATCATCTTTGGTGGGAAGGAGGAGAAGCATAAATAATAGAGCAGAGGTGTTAGCATTCTGGGGGAGTTTTAACGGTTGCTAAATGGTTTGGGATTGATCGAATACAATCTTGGGTATGTTAAATTATCATGATATGAAACATGGTTTTTTCCATCATCTTTGGTGGGAAGGAGAAGCATAAATAATAGAGCAGAGGTGTTAGCATTCTGGGGGAGTTTTAACGGTTGCTAAATGGTTTGGGATTGATCGAATACTGGGCTATGGTGAAGTCAAAGGGTATTATTGATTTGGTAAATGAACACAACAATTCAAGCTGTCAATAATTTTAAGCTGTCTATTTTATTTAATTGGATGAAATATATTAGGGAATTGGTAAAGACGTCTCATCTAAAAGAGGTATAAAGATGTTTCCAAGTAAGATCTATTATGTAATTTTTGAAAATAATATTAAAATCAAAGCAAAGCTGATATTATGACTTTTATTTAAAGAATACAAATTCTTTTTGCTATTATTTCAGTCTAAGGATAACAAGGTCACTCCTCTGTTTAAACAAAACTCTCAATTTTTTTTTGTACAAAGGATTGATATAGAATGGAGAACAAATTTGTTTTTTAAGAACAATATAAGGCACAAATACAAGTTTTTGTATTCTACAGAAATTTAGAGTACTCACAATTAGGGTTACAGATTTAAAGAATGCTAGATAGGACTTTTTAAAGTTCGGGGTAGATAGGACTTTTTAAAGTTCGGGAAATGGAAGGTTTATATGTAATGGGGATGGGTAGAGGATTTGAATGGAGAAAATGACTTTTGAAAATGTAGTTCTCTTTTATTAAATATAATGAAAATAAGTGTTTTTTCCTTAGAGAAAAATTAAATTATTATGATATGTTATATTAGTAGTTTTATAAGGATGCTTTTGGATAAGCGATTAAATTATAACTTGTAAAAGTACAGGGTATTGTGTACGTAATTAGGATTATGGTTGTGGCTTTAAATTATATGGAGTGTGATTTAAAATTGCATTTAATTGATTAAGTGTCTGATTTTTTTTAATTAAGGGTTTGGTTTTTTCTGGATATAAGGGAACGAGTTAACAACCTAGAATATAAAGGTATTTCATATGGTTGGAAGTCTACCCCTTAAGGATTACTTGTTGGTCATTCTAGGTGGCCTAGCTATGTCTACAAAAGATGATATTGTTACATATCATAATAATGAGATTATATCAATAGAAGTTAGGATGAGAACCTTGAGTATTATAGGTTTTTTTCTACTTTACATAGAAAGATGAACGATTTTCATAAAATATAAGTGGAAAGGGTCAAAGTTTCATTCATATATTGTATTATTTCCTTAAACTTGTTTCAAAACTCCAACAATAGATTTTGCATCTAGCTATGATGAATTTTGATAAATTTTCTTTGAACTTCGGTAGATACTATGGTGATAGAGTAATTAGGATTATTTCCCTACATGTGCATTTGTTTCATTTTTTAAGTTCTCTTATTGACACTATATTTGTTTCTTATGGCCCTTCTTTGGACTCTCCATATCTGGATAATTTTTTAGGGATTCTATGAAATGAATCTCCAACTATATCTATGATTTGGAAAGAATCCTTGATTAATCAAGGGAGAACCTTGGTTGTTCCCTTGATAGTGTGAAACACTTAAAATCTTAGCAAAATTAACATCTTTGTTTTATACAGAAGTATCATTAAATTCTCTCTAGTTTTACATTAGAAGTCCAATATTAGTATGCAAAGGCTCTAAGATGCCATATCATCTCGATGTTCTCTTGTGTAAGTGCACACATAAAACGGCCACATTGTACTTACATTGATGTAATAACACGTGCAAAATGACCCTATTGAGCTTATGTTGCTTTGCACCATTATCTTTTTTGTTTTTAATGATATAGCATGAATAAAAAACACAATTTAAATTCTTTAACCACTACAACACATGAAATAGATTACAATAGAAAAACCACACATTGAAACATAAATAATTACCTTGTAATCCCATATGGGAAATCCAAGAATCATTGAATGATTTTCTTCCATCTTCATATAGGGGATTGCAATACATATGAGAAACTTGCCGAAGCTCATAATGAAGCTACGAGACATTGTATTGGTAATCTAAAATGCTTTAAAAAAAATTTATCACTCTACTTTTCTTAGTATTTCCTCCTACCCTTACTCATACTATGGAACACTAGTGTGACAATTAAAAAAGTGAACCCTTTTCCCTTCTCATACTTCGATTTTGAATAACTAGAAGTAGGCTTAGTTTTAAATTTAAGATTTCATAACCCTCTTAAGATCTCCATGATATGTTACTAATGCTCCAAATTATAATTATGATAACATAGTATGGCTACTATTTGTGCATATAGTTATGATAACCTAGTATGGCTACTATTTGTGCATATAGGGGAAATATAAATGCCTATCTTATTTAGGGTGTAACTTTCACTTACAAGCTTTTTTTTAGACACATATTTTTTGGGAAGAAATGAAATAGAGGAATGACTTTTTCTAGTTAATGATCCTACAAAAGGCTAAAATTCTTGTTTAGGGACCTACATTCTTGAAGTTTATGTCCTTAAATATAAAAAATAAATAGCATCTTTAAGAGGTACCAAAATATAAAAACTCCCACTATAAAGCATCAATAATTTCACACGGTACTTATGTACATCCATTTTACTGTTAAACCATAGAAGAGAAACAATATGAAGGCTTGCAAAGGCTATTGGCCTCTTGCGAGGGACATCATGCTTAACTATAAATATTTAATTTGACATTTAAAGAAATTTTCACATTTGGTGTTCCAACAACATGTTCAAAACCAAAAAAATTGGGGCAGTTTCTAAAATAAAACATATTAATAATAATGCAATTGGAGTGAGAAACATAGGAGAAATGACACTTGTAAACAAAAAAAAGTACGAGGAGTGAGAGAAACTTAGAGTATAGCTCCTCGAGATGGACAATTAGAATCAAATAACAATAAAGAACATGTTCTTTAATTGGGATTATTGATGTTTCACCCCAATCCATCCAAACCACTAGCAGGGGGTGAATTTAGAAGTTAAGAGCTAAAAGGAGGATGCAAAGATGTCCAATTTGTTAATTTATTTGGTTATCTTTTGTTAGAATATGATGTCTCACACAAATGAGAGTAATGACATAGTGTGCCATGTATGTCCATGTTATTCTATCCCATGTTAGGTACATGAAATTTCCACTTAGTCAACTTGTATCATGGCATCCTTGTTCGTAGGATATTAAAAAATACCTCTAATCTCACTAGATATTGATAAAAACCTCCCAAAAATCCATTTTTTGAACCCCTCCTACATATTTCTAATAAAAATAACCCCTATTTTTAATAGATATCCCCTATTTATACTGAGCACCCCTTTTTATACCCCCTAATAACTATAAAACTCATGTATGTCACATCAAACCCCCAATGCCTACAATATATTGACTCTATTTTCCACAATTTTAAATCTCTCTTTATGAATGAACATGGAAAGATATTGGTCAACAAAGTGAGTCCCCATGGCTAGGTGCTCACTTAGCATAATCTCAAGTTTTGACCACTAACATGCTAGTTCACCAATTAAAACATGTGTTGTCAATGGATGTATGGGGTGGTAAAATCCTATGTTGTTGGTATCGATGGAATATGGGGGATGTAGGGGAACTACTACTTCTATTTAATTCATTGGTATGTAGCTAAACCAAAATTCCAAAATAGTAAGGAAAACCCAACGATGAGCACATAAAACCCTATTGAGTGCCCAATTGTCTAAAATATGAAGGACTTGCTAATTTAGAAGATAATGAGAAAATTGCAACAACCCTATTATTATAATGATTGGTTTCACAAGTATGATTAAATTGCAACAACTGATAGCATTTCTTTCATTTTCAATATTCTTTTTACGTTGCGACATTAATGATTGGAGTTGATGTCAATGGTGTTAGTGAGGGGCCCTTCACATTATCAACAACCTCTCTAATATTATTATTTTCCTTTGCAACCATGAACCTTTCTTCCATCACAAGACGTCTAATTTACTAGGTTCCTTGTATGAATATGAGCTAAGAGTCATTTAATTTTGTTTTTGGGATGTAATTAAGGTCACACCTCCCTATTGGGATGCTTTTGATTCCTAAAAGCTTCCAATGATTTTGGTTCCCCTCACACTATTTTACTTTCCTTGGCGTTTGTCTATTAAGGCCAACTTGTTATAAATATTGTTGTTGTTTAAATTTTGCTTCTTCCTTCTTCTACAAAATTATATCCTCTTCCAACTTGTTGTGAGTATTCAATATAAAAAAAAAATTATACTTAAAAGAACTTAATAGTCTTCTTCTCCATTTAACATGAAAACATTTTCTTATATTTACTTAATAATTAAAAAAAAAAAAATCAATATAAAATAGATTTGAATTTCTATACTACTTTTACCAATATTCTATACAAAGATAAAACAACACATTATATCCAAAATATTAAAGTATAATTTTGAACAAAATATATTATATGAATCAAGTAATATCCAAAAGCACACCCATATGTAAGACTTTGTTCACTTTTTACTTTCCAATTTAAAATAAAGACAACAATTCCATGTTAGCTTTCGCACACCCTCCATTTGTATTTTTTTTTTTCAGAGAAAAAAAACATCATAGTATTATATTGAGTCAATATAAAAGTTCCAGATGATACACAAAATAGGCTCCAGATAGCCAGCAAACCCAAAATTTGAGTGAAGGCTTGTAGGAATAGGAATTCCCAAGGACGCAAAAGCCAAAAAATACCAGTCCAAAAAACAGAGCTTACAATACATCATAGAAAAGAGCATCATATGACTAGAACCATATTAAAAGAGACTGTGCATACTAAAAGTAGCAGATAAGATGATGAGAATGACGCTGAATAGAAGACAAAAAAACCTCAAAACCCGTGAATAAAGAACTCTTGAATGAAGCATGATGACTCTCCATCTAAAACCATCATGGACCATGAGCCAGAATCTAAAAACAACCCCTGCTTTGAGAGGCAATCAGCTTGAAAGTTTTGGGCACGGAAGATGTGATGAATTGAGCAATCTTGCATGCGCCCCCGGAAAAACATAATTCTATCCATCCACCCCGCTAAATGAGGGCAACTAATGTGGCAGGTGCCCTTAACATGATCAATCATTGTTTTTTAGTCGTCGTAAATTGAGATTTGCTGAATATCAAAAAACACACAGAAAGCAAGTAGGCCTGCTAGAACCCTTGCCTTGGCGAGACTATTAGTGCCATTCCCACCATTCCACGAGATAAAGTATTGTAGCTTCTCGTCCATAATAATGTGAATTCCGCAGCAACAAATGTTATGCTGCTCAGCCCCATCAAAAAAAAGCACAAGGAACTCATTTGTATGTCACAATCATACGTTATTCTACATGACAATCATTAAAGTTGAATGAAACTTTCTTTTATATAATGTGCATCATTCCATCACAATGTTCTTATAGTTATCATTCATGTCAAAATTAAACATCATAGTGTGATAACATGGCTTTTCAATTACATAAATGTTTACAGATACTTGCAACAGTTCATAAATTTATCGTCTTCTATTTGTATACAAGTGTATGGAAGTAGCAGTTCATATCTCCCGGCTGAATCGCATGCTTTTGGCCTCAAGTTTCAACGCAACCATTTGGGTGGATAGTTGGTTATTAATTTAATTGCAAATTTGATTTTGTAACCTAACGCCGACCTTTCCTTGTGGACCGACGGCTAATCGGAAGACGTGTGCTGAAGGAAACAATCGCACAAAAAATAATTTTAATCTCCTACCCCGACTTTAGTGGGCCACCAATGCCTCGGTGCCAAATCGCAGCAGAAGTATGGTCATAGATTCCGACTCCCGACCTGTTTTGTGGAACCCATAGCTTTGGTATTTACAGAACGTTCACGGAAATTTGTATTTACAAGCCGGTTGGGTTTACGAGCAAATTCTTTATTTCCAAGGAAAAGAAAATCGAGAACGCCTATCATTAGGAGACTGCAGCTGAAGCGCGCGGATTTGACAGGTCATTTGGTAACTAAAATGGCGGCTAAATTATTATAGCTTGAAAACGAAGATGAATGATATGTAAAATTTTAGTAGAAATATTATAAAAAGGCATTTCGAGAGTGCATGAATTTTTTTTACACGGAGACAAAAACAACCGTCTTTGCATTAAGAAAAGAAAAACTGTTACATTCATCCCAGGCACAGACCTTGATACAGAACCTGCAAAAACCTGCAATAGCATTTAGACAAACCACCTAGTCCAGAAAGTATGTACATTATATAGAATCGGAAAATAACCCTACTCAGCAGATAAGAACCACATTGATACAGAAAATGACTGTATATGACAGAAAACCCTGCATAAGACAATCAAAATGTATATTCCTAAGACGAACCGAGGACCGACACTTGGAGATCCGGTATTCTAAAGTGTTCTGCTCTCCGAAAATATGGCGGAAAGAGAGAAAATGAAAAAAGGTCAGCTTAGTGGAGATTTGCTCCATCCAATGGCTCAAAGTTGGAATGTCAAAAGAGCAGCCACCCCGAGCTCAATTAATAGTCACTTTGGAAGCGCCAAAAATGATGATCTTGTCCACCGCTAAGTATAAAGCACATCTTAGGACTCCCCAAAAATGATGATCTTGTCCACCGCTAACCATAAAGCACATCTTAGGACTCCCCAAAGGGCAAGCAGCTCAGCCCGCGAGTTAAAACTGGAACCACCAGAGCAGCGGAAGTGATAATGATGAATAAGAGATCGGGAGATGACAGCTCCACATCCACAAACACCCCCATCAGAATCACCAACAAAGAAGCCACTTGGAAAGCTATGTCCCATATCTTTGAGTCCTCTCACTCTTTTTTCTGCTCCTCTCACTCTTTTTTCTGCTGGGAGAGAGGGGTCCAACCTCCAAGAAATACTCAATAGTTTTGATGGACGTTTGCCTCAGATTCCGCACAGCATTGTCAAAGATGCACGCATTCCGACTTCGCCAGATTGCCCAAAAGAAGTGTAGAGCTATGGAACTATATAATCTATTGTGTGTGGCCCAAAATTGCAAACAATGGGGGTTCTATCCACAACGTTATTAATATTGAACAAAGAAGTGATATCCTCCCGAACACCAAGGGCCCAGGAAAATATGTACAACATTCTCCTCCGAGGATATACAAAGTGGACAGACTCCAGGGCCCATGAAACCTCTTGTGGCATGAAATGTTTATGATGATATCGAGTATGTTTTCTATTTATGATGATGAATATTTGCTTTTTGCAAAGTAACGTGGTCGTCTTTGATTTTCATCTGTCCATTGATTTCCCAAGTGGGAAAATTAATATCTTTATATTACTCCATATGAGATAAAAGCAATGGTGTAGTTATAATAAATGTTCGTTGTGTTGTATAATTGACGAAGGAGGTTTGTACTGCTGGAGGGATTATCTATTGCGTTGCACTTGTGAGACAACAAAACTATATAAAGAGACTATAATAAGTTAGAAAAATATTACGTGGTCCTTTTAATGCAAATGGACAACATGGTGAGTATGTAAGAGGGGTGTAGTTCATTAACTGTTTCACGAGATATGGTGGCAACCACTGAACAAAGTTGATCGCAACTGGATAGTCTGTCATGGTAGCAGTGTGATAGGCATCATGGAACCATCGACCCAAATTCTCAGTTGTTGAGATATTAATCTTACTATAAGTTAGGTATCATCACATTTGATTATATTGTCTACTAGGTGTCATAGACAATTCAGTTTTATTTCAGTTTTACTCCATAGGTGTCGAGTTCTACTTCAATGATTTATTATTGATGTTTACAATGTAACCTATTTTAGCCATTTTAAATATCGAAAAGAGCAATCTCTACTCCACGATTTCTCTCATTCTTTGTCATTGTATCAGAGCTAGTTTGCATAAGACTCCCTAAGAAAGAAACAACATGCGAAAAGTGGGAGCAATGTTTGAACCTTGTTTAAGCATAAAGATCAAGAGTTTGCAAAGGAAAACAAGAAAGTTTTTACGTGAAGGGTCGCTGAAGTAATGCACCCTACAACCTTTAAGCCAACGTTATTAACACATACACAACTGACCAGATCTGCATTAGTCCAAAGTGATCCGCGTTAGTCCAAAGTGCTACTAACGATCAACAATTAAACGAGAAGTCGCATTAGTACACGACACTTACACACATCTTCTCCACACATGCCATGTAATAGGAGCACCTGCATTAATGTGATTTACCAAAAAAGGAAGTGCCAAAGATTCATGAAGTTTAAAGGAAAAGAAAGGGTTGCATTCGTTTAGGGAGCTATTTTTTTTAAGTTTCGAAAGGAGATTTAAAATAAGAGGCACACATTTTGCATTCGAACAAATGGCTTCCTCCAGTGCCTTGCCATAGACCCCAACTTCACATGACAAAAATTACAAGTTTTGGTCTTTGAGAATGAAGGCATTCATGTAAGACAAAAAGTGTTGGGATACACTTCAGACTGCCTATGTAGATCCAACCCAAGAAGCATGGGCAACCATGTATAATAATCAGAGGAATGCAACTTCTAAATTCCAAAAGAAAGAACACAAAAACAAATGTTGGATACAAAACTCAGTCATTGACTTTACTTTTGACAAGATAACTGACACATCCACAACACATGAAGCTTGGAAAGTATTCAAAGTTGTGTATCAAGGTAATGATACAGTGAAGGCAGTTAAATTACAAACATTAAGATCACAGTTCGAAACTGTAAAGATGACTGATAGAAAAAATGTGGATCAGTGCATGACTAGAGTCATGGGAATAGTTAATCAGATCACACTCATTGGTGAAACCATTTCAGATAAGAAAATTGTTCAAAAATTCCTTCAAAGTCTGCCCAAGAAATATGACATGACTGTAACAGCTATTCTGGAATCCAAAGATTTTATAACTTTCTTAGTAGAACAATTGATTTGATCACTTCTAGCACACGAAGCAAGATTCAACTTGGCAGAATATTCCATGGAACAAGATTTCAAAGAACAACTTTATTTTGGCATAGGTAGAGGATATAGAGGCAGAAACAAGTGAGGTAGAGGCAGGTCTGAACATTATCATGCAACAGAGCAGTGGAGACCTCTGCAAAACCAAACTCAAAGAAGAAAACCATGGCGAAAACCTAATGTCCAATGTTATTACTACATGAAATTTGGGCATTATGAACATGAATGTACAAAGAAACAATCATATTAACAAAGAGACATGCCCATCTCTCCAACAATGAAGGAAAATCCTCTGAAACAATGTTTCTTTCATGCCATATTTCTAAAGACACTCACACCAAGGATCCTTGTTTGTTGGACAATGGCTGCAGCAATCATGTGATAGGTAACAAAAATTTTCTTTCTTATCTTGATGCCTCCATAACATCAGAAATTACTCTTCGATATTGTTCTTGCATTAAACATGAAGGAAAAGGTACACTCCCTATTCTTACAAAACATAATCAGCAGAAATACATTCCTAATGTTTATTATGTTCCAAATCCAAAGCATAACCTCATTAGAGTAGTACAACTGATGGAACATGGTTATGGTTTAATATTTCGAGGGAACACGTTATATCTATGACAAACCTCCCAATAGAAGACTGATAGAAAAGGTTGAAAAAACCAAGAATAATATGTTTCCTTTCACTCTTAGAGGTTGAAATCTCTCCCATTATTTTTTCCACAATGTGTCAAGAATAGATGAGTCTCAGCTGTGGTATTCTAGATACGGCCACATACCATTCAAGACTCTAAGTCAGCTTCAGAAATAGTCAGTCATCATTAGTCTCTCTACTATGAACGAAAAATATTGCAATTGTGAAATTTGTATTTTGTCCAAGCATAAAAGAGAGAGCTTTCCCACATCTTCCTCTAGAGAAAAAGAGCATTTAGAGCTTGTCCATACAGATATATGTGGCTCAATGCAAACACAATCCATTGGTGGTAGTCTTTGTTTTTTGATGTTCATTGATGATTATAATAGGAATACATGGGTGTATTTTCTCAAAAATAAATCAAATACATTCTCCAGGTTCAAAGAATTCAAAGCAGAAGCAAAAAATCAGAGTGGAAAGCCTTTGAAAGTACTCAGTATGACAGAGGAGGAGAGTACAACTCCAATGACTTCAATGCTTTTTGTCATCAGCAAGGAACCATAATGCAGAACACAATAAGCTATACTCCACAATAGAATGGACTAGTAGAAAGGAAAAACCAGTAAATCGTGAACGTGGTAAGATGTATGCTTCGTGAGAAGAAGTTTTCAAACAATTATTAGGCTGAAACAATTTCGACAATAGTGTATGTTCTCAACAAATCTGAAACAACCAATGTCCAAGATACAATACCTCAAGAAGCATGGGATAGTAAAAAGGTAAATGTATCTCACTTTAGAAGTTTTGGATCAGTAGCATTTCCACATGTTCCCGAGTAGCTAAGAAAGAAGCTTGATGACATGAGTGAAAGATGTATTTTTGTAGGCTATAAAGAGCATTCAAAGGCCTACAAACTTTATAATGTAGTTACCAAGAAGTTTATTTTAAGCAGAGATGTAAAAATTTTTGAAAAATAAACCTTGGTCTAGTCAAGTTGATGAAGCTTCAAATCAGTCTTTTTATCCACCACCACCACCAATATTGCAGGTTGAAGAAGAGTCATACCATTCCGAAAACGGTACATCTTCAAGCAGTGAATTTGCGAGTGATTCAACATCTTCAGAAGACAATTAGAAAATAAGAAACATCAGATAAATATATCAAAAGGAGCATGAGTTTGACCAGAACAATATGTTTGCATTTATTTCATCTTAACCAACTCATTTTGAAGAAGCAAATAAAGAAAAGCATTAGGTAGATGCAATGAACCAAGAAATTATTGCCATAGAGAAGACTAGACTTAGGAATTAATTGATCTCCCAAGAGGCAAAACCAAAATTGGTGTAAAATGTGTATATAAGACCAAGCTGAATGAAAAAGGAAGGATTGAGAAACATAAGGCAAGGTTGGTTGTGAAAGGATTCTCACAATAGTTTAGTGTCGACTATGGTGAAACCTTTGCTCCAGTAGCAAGTTTATACATTGTCAGAACCATTTTGTCCACAACAACTCAACACAAATGGAAAGTCTATCAACTTGATGTAAAATCTGTGTTCCTAAATAGTATATTGTAGGAAGAAGTTTTTGTAGAGAAGCCTCCTAATTTTGAAGTTCCAGGATAGGAGCATAAGGTATACATATTAAAGAAATCTTTGTATGGTTTGAAACAAGCTCCAAGAGCTTGGTACAAGCACATTGACACCTATCTCATCAAAAGGGGTTTTTACAGAAGCAGTCATGAGCCAACTTTGTATACCAAACTACATGAAGGTAAAATTATTATAGTATGCCTTTATGTAGATGATCTTATTTATACAAAAAATATGATGTTAGAATATTTCAAAGTAGCAATCAAACAGAGTTTGATATGACAGATCTAGGAGTCATGAAATACTTCTTAGACATTGAAATTCACCAATCTACTAATGGCATTTTTGTTGTTCAACAAAAATATGCCACTGATATCATCCAAAAGTTCAAAATGACCAATTGCAAACCTGCAGATACATCAATTTCTCAAGGCACAAAACTAAGCAAAGAAGATGTAGCACCACCATTTGATTCCACATTATATGAAAGTCTAGTTGGTAGCTTGTTATATCTGACTTCAAGTAGACTTGATATTATGTTTGCTTCTAGTTTTGTCTCGAGGTTTATGCAGTCACCTAAGATTTCTCATTAGAAGGTTGCAAAAAGGATCTTAAGGTATATTACAAGGAAAATAGAATATGCTTTGTTCTATACACATTTTGAAAATTGTTCACTTTCAGGTTATACAAACATTGACTATGCATGGAGTTTAGATGATCACAAAAGGACCTAAAAGTATGTTTTTCATCTTGGAACCAATCTAATTTCATGGGCATCCAAGAAATAGTCAATCATTTCAATATTTTCTGTAGAGGCAGAATGTATAGTAACAAATTCAACAGCTTGTTAAGCTGTGTGGTTGAAAAGATTATTGAAAAATATTTCCAATATTTAGAAAATAAGAAGAAGAAGAAGAATCCAACTCCAATCTAATAACAATTCAACCAACAACAAAACATATATGAAAATTTTAATGCGTAAATGAAAATGGTGTATAATTGCATACATGTATAACAATTTTGTCTTTTATAACTCTATAATTACACCCCGACAAACTTTGATTACACCTCAAAAAACTTTGAAAGGGCACAAGACTTATAATATTTTTCATTAATCATTAGTCATTTTCCTTTATAATATATTTATGTACTTTTTGGTATAGCACTCAAGAGCTCTGCAGCTTGATCTAGGGTTGGTGCTAGGGTTTTGGCATTGGGTGCCATGGCGGGACGTGCAGGGGGGAGTGCTGCTCCCTCCCACAGTCGAGTAGTTACGGATAGAAACAAGGGCTCGAGAAATCAAAGTTTCAAGAATCCTCTGGAGAAGGCAACAAAGGCAAGAAACACGAAAACATTGGGAAGAAGAAAACCTCATGAACAGGGAGGGGAGCAGCAGGAAGCTAGTAAGGAGAACGAAAAATGGGTAAGTAGTTAAAAACCTACTTCCATAAGGATAACTGGGGTCTGCAAACCCCATTCGATCATCATACCTCAGGTCATCTTAAGCGACCCAACTCTACAAGCGCATAGGGATCATATGATGGAATATGTAGTCATATGAAAATTCATGGGAATATGGCCGACGGAGAGGGCACTACAAGTATGGATAAGGAGCCACTGGAAGTCAAAAGGGGAAATACACCTTCATCTGGGATCTAAGGGCTTCTTCATAGTAGTATTCACAAGCCTAGAGGATAAAGACTTCTATGTTGTGGCAAGCCTCTACATGCGGCCATGGATGATGAACTTTGTCCCGGAACATGAGACATTCACATCAGTACCAGTATGGATCAAACTATACTCCCTTCCTCTGGATTATTGGCTACCGGAATCTCTGAAAACAATAGGCAACAAACTGGGGCATTTTCTAAAGATATCAGACGCAACTTTGAAAGATAAATATACCTCCTTCGCCCGGATATTTGTGGAAATGGATTTATCTAGAGCACTTCCAGACGTGATAATTTTAGAAGTATATGATGAAGAATGGGTGCAGGCAGTGGACTATGAGCACATCCCATTTAGGTGCCGCAAATGCCATGAGCATGGGCATCTATATGAGATTTCCCAACAATCAACATGGAGAGAAATGTGAAAACCACAGTGGATAAAAATCCTAAGTGTTTTAACAAGGTTGGGGGTAGAGGGAAAGGCGGAAAGAGGCAGCAAAAGAAGATCAATGAGGAAAAACAACCGATCCACAATAGCTTCAAGATCCTAGAAGAAGATGAAGGAAACAAAGAAACAAACCAGGAAATGGATAACATTATCAGTGAGAAGGAAAGGGATGAAAGCATGGAAGATATCATAGAAACCATTAGGGAGATAAATCAGGACCATGAGATGACTCCAAGTGAGGTGGGAACGGAAGACCAGGAACTGTAGGATATTCTAGATAGGGAAAATCTTGATCTAGAGAAATTTCTAGAACATGGGACGACCAAAGGAGTGGAATCCCTACCAAAAGAGGAATATGATAGGGTTCAACAACTCTTCCTATGGAGATCACAATCAAATGGAAATGGAGTCAAAAGAAATCATGAAAGCCAGGAATATAGAGGGGTCAAAATAATGGAGGAGACATAGACACAATCTCCAAAGAACCCAGGCAGGAAAAGAGGGAGAAAAAGATGGAAGGAGTTGCTGAACGAATGTGGGAAACTATTGATTAACTCAGGTAAGATGAAAGAGCTTACCAGTTACTCCATTACTAATCTTTCGTAATGAAGCTCACAATCTGGAATATCAAAGGCATAGGAAATAGAAGGAAACAAAGAAATCTCAATAATAGAATAAAAGAAGAAAAACCAGATATGGTTTTCATTCAGGAAACAAAATGTTCTATGGATAAGATTAGAGAAATGCATACGAAATAGCTAATCAAGTATGAGTATCTAGAGGTTAAGTCAAAAAACTCAGCGAAGGGGATTCTCATGATGTGGGACCTAGAAAAATTTGGAATCTTGGATGTTAAGGCATCTAGGAACTATCTTTCTTTGGTATGTCAAACTTTAGGGGACAAGCAGATATACATGATCACAAATGTCTATGGCCCTCAAAAGCAAGAAGAAAAATTCAAGCTTCTTACCTCCCTTGAGGAACTAAGACCAAGATGTCTTAATATGCCTTGGATCATTGCAGGAGATTTCAATATGATAAGATCTCTTACAAAGAAAAAAGGGGGCATGAGGCAGCTAGGCAGAGACTCCATGGCTTTCCAGAACTTCATAGTGAACATGGGATTAGTGGACACAGAAATAATAAATGGGACCTTCACCTAGAATAGTAAGAGGGGAGGGGCTTCACAAGTCGCCTCTAAATTAGACAGATTTATTATCTCAGATGAACTCTTTCTCTCAAGCCCTGCCATGACAGCTTCTATTATTCCCTTTGGAGGTTCAAATCATTGGTTTGTATAGCTAGAAGCCACTTTTATGGGTACACCACGAAACAAAAATTTAAGGTTTGAGAATGCCTGGATCTCTCACCTTGAATTCAACAGTAATATTGACAAATGGTGGAAAGAGGATCTAAACATTCAAGGCACTAGAATGTTCATGCTCCAACAGAAACTTAAACATATCAAATTCAAGCTTAAAGGTTGGAACAAAAAGAAATTTGGAAATATATTCAAAGCCAAAAGAATAGCTAAGCAAAAACTCCAGGAAATCAATCAGATCAACATCATAGAGGGCTTTACCGAGCAATAGAAAAAGCTAGTTGATTCTTTGGAGGAAGAATGGGAAGCTCAGTGCTTGCAAGAGGAGATTTTCTGGAGACAGAAGTTAAGGATAGAGTGGATTAGAGAGGGAGAAAGAAACACAAGGTTCTTTCACAAATCCACCATGGATCACAGGGCACACAACAAAATTACAAAGCTCATAGACTCTCAAGGGAGAGAAATTTTCTCTCACAAAGACATGGAATCTCTCCTTGTACCAAAATTTCTTGAGTATTGCAGAAGAGCCTCTAGAGGACAAATCCAGGTTCATCAACCATTTCACTCAGTAAATCCCTTAGCTAGTCACCAGAGAACATAACCACAATCTTAACAAGCCAGTGTTGGAAGAGGAGGTCAGTGAGGCGATCAATGAAATGCAAAATGGAAAAGCTCCAGGCCCGGATGGGTTTAATGTAGACTTCTTCAAAGCATGTTGGAAAACGGTCAAACAAGATATCCTTGAGGTGGTGGAAGACTCAAGAAGATCTAAAAAGGTTCTAAATGTGTTTAATGCTTCTTTCATAGCTTTGATCTAAAAAAAGGAAAATGCCATGACTCCGGATGGTTTCAGACCCATAGCCTTATGTAATGTGGTGTATAAAATTATTTCCAAGGTGATTGCCAATAGACACAAACCCCTTTTACGAGCTCTCATCTCAGAGGAGCAAACAGGCTATGTGGAAGGAAGACAAATCCTTAATAATATCATCCACACTCATGAGGTGGTACACTCTCTCAAAAGCAACAAACAAGCTGGTATGATCATTCAATTAGACCTAGTGAAAGCTTATGATAAGCTAGGCTGGTCTTATATAAGGGCAGTTCCAAAAGCTTATGGCTTTGACCAAAACTAGATAAGATGGGTTATGGCACTAGTTACCATGACTAGTTTCTCCATCTTGCTTAATGGCACACCTTCAAGACTCTTCAAACCCTCCAGAGGTCTCAGACAAGGGGATCTCCTCTCACCCTTCCTCTTTGTTCTCATGATTGAAGGGCTTGGTAGAGCGATTAAAATGGCTAATGCTGAAGGAAGAATCCAGGGCATCAAACTCACCTTGGATGGAGCGTCAAACACGCATCAGCAATTTGTGGATGACACAATGCTGCAGGGCTTACCTATGGTCAGTGAAACTAGAACGATCAAACAAATTTTGAATGACTTTGCTATGGCTGTTGGCATAGAGGTAAGCCTCAAAAAATCAAAAGTTTTTTTCTTTAACACTAACATTTCTATTCAAAGAAATATCACCAGAATTATTGGGTTTCAAAGGGACCAACTACCTTCCAAATAGTTGGGCATACCTCTCAGAGATAAACCTCTCAGCAAGGAAGTGTGGGAGCCAATTATAAATAAACTGCAAGATAAGATCCGAAAATGGACATGTAGGTCTTCAAACTTGGTAGGGCATCTTGTGCTCTCACAGGTTGTCCTGCAAGCCATTCCTATATTAATGTTCTCAACTCTTCCTACCCCTAAAGGATTTAAGCAACAGATCAGGAGCATGCAAAGAGACTTTCTATGGGGAAAAGGAGAATAGAAAAAGAAATGGGCTTTAGTAGCCTAGGACAATATCTACAAACCCAAGAACCACAGTGGCTTGGGGCTTCATGATCCTGAAACCATCAACAAGGTTTCGGGAGCTAAACTCTGGTGGAGATGGATCAAGGAATCGACAATTCCCTGGGCTAAGATTTAGAAACAAAAATATGCCAAGAATTGGCAGGAGAAAGATCACATTAGAATGTCAGGGCACATTAAGGGCTCCCACATTTTGAACCTTGCCTGGGAAAATAAATGTATTGTTTAGCAACATAGTTTCTGGGAAATTCGAGCTGGGAACCTAGCATGATTTTGGGAGGACAAATTGTAGCAGGAACCTAACTTGTATAAGGATGAATTAGCAGCTCTCAAGAATGACACAAACAAAATAGGTCTACTTATGGTAAAAGACTTATGGGACCAGGAAAGGAATAATAGAAAATGGAGAACTTGGAAGGATCTAGGCCACAATGACGAGAGTCCTCTAAGGGCCCAGGCAGACTATCTTACCCAGGATCCAAAGCATAGGAGGATTCTGGTATCCTCCTTGCCTGATCACCTAAGATGGGGAAAGAACAATGAAGGAAAATTTAACCTCAAAGAAGCTAAATAGGTAGTAACAAGATTTACCTATTTAAATACTGATCAAGTTTGGAAGAATCTTTGGCAGAGCCCCCACTGGATGAAAATAAAGTTATTTATTTGGCTAGTTCATCAAAGGAAAATCTTAACTTGGGAGAATCTCCTAAAAAGAGGCTTCACTAGACCTTCCAAATGTTACCTTTTTGGTTCACAAGAGGAGACGATGGATCACCTTCTCAACCTCTGCCCTTTCACCTCCATCGTGTGGGATTGGGTGGCCTCAATCATTAGGCACACTAATAGGGATAGACTCAACATATCCAGCATTTTGAAGAATTGGAGGAAAAAATTCCCAGGGAATGAAATTATTAATAAAGTCTGGACCCTGGTTCCAGGCTTTGTCATCTGTAATTTTTGGAAAGAGCACAATAGTCGGATCTTTAAGAACAAAGCAAGCATGCCCCAACACATAATGACCAAATTTTAAGGCAGCTAAAAGACACAATCAGTAGCTTGTTGAGGAAACTACCTAAGGACCCTCCTCTGCCCCAAGATGAGAGTATTCTACTACATTTGGGTCTCCGGTCCATAAGCCCACAGGGCATTATCAAGGGAGTGAGCCAAATAAATTCAAATATAAACATTTGGAAGCCTCGTCCATATGGTTTCTTAAAGGTCAATATAGATGGAGCATCTAAGGGAAACCCAGGGTTAGTGGTTTTGGAGGTGTTATAAGAGATGAACAGGGGAAAATAAAGAAGATCTTTCATGGCCACTTGGGGAAGGCCACTAATAACATGGCAGAACTCATGGCCCTAGAGTAATGCTTGGAAATATTGGTGAATTCAGATTCACATAATGTCATCATTGAAGCAGATTCATAATTGATTATTAGAGCAGTCAAGAAAATATGCAATGGTACATCACTAGATAAAGTGTCGAAACACTGGAGGGTCTCGCAAGTCTTTCACCATATCTACTCCCACCTACAAACCTTAAAAACTATAAGCTTTGTCCACATGAAAAGAAAAGCTAACATGGTAGTAGATCATTTGACAAATGAAGGAGTGATTAATAAGGAAAGGGACACCTGGCATGTTTGGGAGTTGTTACCCCTAGGAACACTGTTAGAGGACTGTCTCTGTCAGGCTGCCAAAGATATGGAGCAATGGGAAAGGTTGAGATTAGCGAAACCGATTCTGGAAGTGTTGCAAGTTTGTCCGTTCATTGATCACTGTATGGATCAATGGTGACACATCAATTCAGCGAAAAGTAGATAAACTAGAATTTAAGAGTAAAGCCATGGAAAAGCAAAATATCAACGATGTAGGGAGCAAGGAACGGGAAGCGTCCGATGGGTTGGATCAACGATCATCACTCGACGGAAGAGCATGCATGTTAACACGCGAGGAAGTGGTTTCTTGTACTACAAGTGGTATTTCGGAAGGGGTCTAAGTGGTAACCTGTATTGCAAGGAAGGCCTCCGATTCCACTCTCCAAGTGACACGTAGCAATGAAGAGAAAAGAGGATACTGCTTTTCGGGCGGGTATTCCTCGAGCTACTTGTCCACTCGAAATCTACGTGGACTGTCGGATCCATGCAAGGTAGATCAACAATGGAGGGTCGAATGCGAATATACAATTCAACGTTAGCTGTTGATTGTTGATTTTGTTGGACAGAGGATGTTAGGCCGATCGATGATAGGGGTTCAATGAGCGCAGTGGGAGGGCGTTGTATTAAGAATGCGGATCTGCCATTTTTTATGGTAGCAATTGTAATACTTTTGAAATCCGATCTTATGGGTTGTAGGTTGGGTTTTTGTGTATTATCTATGTTAGCCATATCTCCCAATAGTGGGGATGGTTCCAAGTTTTAAAGGTTTATAACCAACTCTGCTTTAAATAGGTCATGTGGACCTCTTCTTTGGTAAACGCAAGGAAGTTTGGTTTACCTTGTAAAATATGTAATGTACTTATTTCGATTAATAGAAAGCTCCATTCTTACTTGACCAAAAAAAATAATATTTATAATAATTTTAATTTAAAAAAATTTTGTGTTAACTAAATAACTCATGTCGAAAAGGTTCCATACTTCTATGTGACTTGCACCGAGGCCCAATGTCCAATTGGTGGCCCACTAGAGTCGGGGTCGGAGATTGCAATTTTTATTTTTTGTGCAATTGTTTCCTTCAGCAGCCAGCTTTAGATTAGCCATCGTTCCATAATGAAAGGTCAAGGTAGGGTTTCTATTTACCTCGCAGCTCTACTTGCGCACGGGCGTAGCTTGAAGCCCGATTAGTGGTTGTTATAATTTGGCCATTGTATCCGAAAGTCATTATAATTCATTTTAAATTTTACCATTGTATCGGAAAGTCATTATAATTCATTTTAACCTTGTGAACCCGGCGGATGCTATGCATAATTTTAAATGTTAATATCAAATTTAAACAATGGTATTAAATCTTCAATTTCTAGGCAACTAATCGGAGTCGCGATTAATCTTTTTTGAAAACAACTCGAGGGCCCAATTTCTGACTAAATGGGGTTAGGGTTAGGGTTCAGGTTTGTGTCCAATGCAAACACACACGATCAACAAAAGCCAGATCAATGACTTCCGACTATCCACTTCCAAGGCATGAAAATTAATGATACCATTGGCAGGAAAATTAAAATATGGCGTTGTTCTCTTGGTTATATAATCATCATTGAATGCTGCATCGATGTGGCTTATGATAAAACCTCAACAGAATAATCACATTGAAACAATTTTGAATGTCAAAATTAATATGTTTGTGGGCTATTACTTTTTGAATGTCAAATTATTTTTTTGACAAAAGGAATTATTTTTTATTTGGAAATCAGCAAAACAGTTGTCGAGGACTTAAACACTGATACACTATAGATCCTTGTTACAGTCAGCAGGGACAGTAGAATTGGATTTTGAAAAGCCCGCTAAATGATTTACATTGTGGTTGCAGAAAGAGGATTGAAGGAGGCCTTGATTTGTTCCAGAATCGCGCCTTGTACTTCCACTGCTTTTGCGCTTGCAGTGAGGAGACCCACCGCGCCGGAGTGCCGGTTCAACCCGTGAATCACTGCATTTTCTTTTTGAATTGTCTGGTAGATTGCTATGTTGTGATAAAAAATTCCAAGATCGGAAAACAATGAATAGAGGATCTGAAGCTCTATAAATGTTGGCAGATAAATGATATCGAGTTCGAGTTCAACTCAGAAATCGCAATTGGAGTAGGGCAGGGGGTAGGCCCATCGCAAAGGGATGTGATGGGGGCTGGAAGCGAAATGACAATAGACTGAAATAAATGTATGGTTGGGTCCGGGCTCACATCGTGCATCGCATATCGCAATGGTGAATGGTAATGCTTTGGTTGGGAATTGCGATGGGGCGGATGCAAAATGGCAATATACTGGAATAAATGTATGGTCAGGTCCGGGCTCTCATCGCGCATCGCATATTGCAATGGCGAATGGTTAATGCTTTGGTTGGGAATTCCGATGGGGCAGATGCAAAATGACATGAAATGTAATATATAAATGAGGCCCGCTCCACTTAACATTAGGCAGCTCAAGAGGATTGAACCTGAAGCTTTGGACAACGAAATACAGAGGCCCATACATCTCCAGAATTAAGGAATGTTGTAGTCTGTTTCAACCTCATTGACTAACAGGGATCTCCTACTCTAGATAGAGGCTAGGTTGGCTGCTAGATCTGCCTGTGAATTTAACTTTCTCAGCACATAATAGAAGGAGATTTTTTGAAACTTGGGCAACACTAGTCTAATTTTTTTGAGGATGGGGGCTAACTGCACCTGAGAAGGGATATTTTGAGAGTTCATAGCCTGAATAATTAGTCTGGAGTCTTCAAAGATTGAGATGGAGAGGAGATTCCTCTTAAGAGCCAGATTTAGACCTTGCCACAGAGCTAGAGCCTCCGCTCTGTTGTTAGTTTCATGCCCCAGTCCCCAAGCAAAGCGCAGCTCAGTTGAGCCATCTGGGCTTAAGATAACTCCACCTCCACCCGCCTTTCCTGGGTTGCCTTTAGAGGCCCCATCGAAGAAAAGGTAGTGGTTATCCAAAGCAGATCTCCATTTGATGAATTCCTGTTCTTCCAGATGGATTTCCCAGTGAGAAGAGGCTTTAGCAGGAGGAATGGGTCTATTATGATGATTAGGAACAAGCTCTTTTAACCATTGATCTTCCTTGTTGTCCAGAGTCGTGCCATTTCTTATGGTGGGTTTGGTTTCTAAAGCCTCCCCCAACAGGGCTTGGATCTTAGTGATAATTCTGATTGGGTTGCAACTCTCCTCCCTAAAAATTCTATTGTTCCTCTCCAGCCATAGGTTCCAGCATGTGAATTTTGGAATCCACTTCCAACCAGTCTTGAGAAGGTTTTTTTTGGAGAGACAGAAGGGGGATAACTTGGCCCAGTTTCAAAGAAGGTCCTGGATATTTCCTGGAAGCTCTATATTGTCAAGTCCTAACATCAGGACACCCCTCCAAACTTCTTGAGCAAAAGGGCACAATAAGAACAGGTGATTAGTTGTTTCTTCATCCAAAACACAAAGAGGGCATCTAGAGGGACTTGCCATTCCACGCTTCCTCAAGTTATCTCCAGTGAGGATACATTTATGCGCCATAGTCCAGCAAAAGAAGTCAATTTTGGGGAGAGCAGGAAAAGACCAGATAAATTTTCATTGAGTTGGCTCTGGGGGGACGCTATGGACAACCACCAAACTTTTGTAACCTTCTGCTGCTGAGTAAGAGCCTGAAAGAGAACCCCACCCTCTTTTGTCCTTAGAAGAGGTCTTTAGGGGAGATTTTCCTTGGAGCAGATCCAACAATAACTTGGCTTCACCATCCAGCCAATGAGGGACCTCCCCCAAATTCCAACCATCCCATAGACTTTCTGCATCATTTGTCCATTTGGAGATGTCCCAAAGGGTTTCTAGATTGCTGGCCTAAAGCCAAAATCTGATATTTTCCAGATCTGCCATCTGATTCAAGGGCTGATCTCTAAGAATCGAGTCTTCCCAGATTTTTATTTTTTTCCCATTACCTAGGATCCAATAAAGATTATGACTGAACTGTTCATAGTTGTGAGACAGAGTTTGAAAACTGGAGATCCTTTGGGTATTCTAAGAGGTTGGTCCAAACACCTCAAACGCTGCCCATGAAAATATTTTTTCCACTGAATTCTCTTGCTCCAACTAGGATTCTCAGAGACAATGTTCCAAAGGAGCTTGGAGCCCAGAGCAAGATTTTGGGCTGCCAGATCCCACATTTGTAGACCTCCTTCCAAGAATGGCTTCTTGATAATGTCCCAATTTACTAAATGAAGCCTTCTTTTGTTATTTTTCCCTCCCTCCCATAGAAATATTCTAAGGAAACCATTCACTTTACTGATAAAGGTTTTAGGAGCTAGTAGAATGGAATTTTGATAAACTGGGAGACTTATGAGAATAGATTTCATTAGGATTACCTTCCCAGGATTATTCAACCATCAAGCTCCCCAAGCTGGTATTCTAATTTTTAGCTTGTCTAGCAGGGCATCCAATGAGATACCTTAGGATTTGATTTGAAGATTGGGATCCCAAGATACTTAAATGACTCCCAGGTCAGGTTTCTTTCCATTTCTAAAAGCCTTGCTATGTCTGTCAAATCCTTGGTCGAGCAGTTCCAACCAAAGATCGTGCTTTTTAGATAGTTAATCTTGCTGCCCGAAACCTCCTTATAAATGTCCAGCTCTTTCTTGAAGGTTCTGGCACAATTTATGCTAGCTACTCCTAGTAATAAAGTATCATCAGCAAACTGGGCATGATTTATGTCTTTAACATTTTGAGCCATTCTCAAGCTTGGCAGAGTATGGATCTGTTGACAGTAGTCTAGCTGGAAGCTGAGCATCGAAGCTTGAATGGCATAAAGAAGTGGGGACAAAGGGCAACCTTGTCTTAGCCCCCTCGAGGCCTAGAAGAATTCCGTTGAATGACCATTAACCAGAGGCGCTATCCAAGGGGAGGCAATGCAGGCTTTCACCCAAGTTAGGTGAGCATTTTAGAAGCCAAATTTCCCCATCACAAAGAACAGGGAACCATGTCTCACCTTGTCAAAGGTATTTGTCAAATCTAGCTTAATTACCATGCCTTTCTCTTTTCGATGACATCTTGAATGAATTGCTTCTTGCACCAGCACAATATTGTCCAGAATCTTTCTCGCTTTTATGAATCCTCCTTGGTTTTCAGGGATGATGATCAGCAGAATTTTCTTAAGACTGTTGGCTATTATTTTTGTAATCAACTTATAACTTGTATTACACAAAGAAATGGGCCTGAATCTGCTGAAATCGGTGGCACCTTTGTCTTTCAGAATCAAAGCAAGGAAGGTCGAGTTGGTGCTGCCTCCAATCTTGGTACACGTTTGAGATTTACGGATCATTCTTAGAAGGTCTTTTTTAATTGTGGGTCAGTAGGTCAGATAGAACCTTGCTATGAACCCATCAGGGCCTGGGGCTTTATCTGGGTCCATGCAATCCAGAGCATTTTTAATCTCATTCATACTGATCAAAGCAGTCAGCATGATATTGTCGGAATCTTGAACACGGTGAGGAATAAGATCAATCGGATAGGCATGAGAATCGATAGGAGGGTCTTCCAGGGAAAAATAAAGATCTTTGAAGAAGGAGTGGGCTGCTCACTTTATGCCTTCAGAATCTTTAACCACTGTATTTTGATAGTGAATTTCATTTACTATTTTTAAGTGCTTTCGTGCTTCATCTTGCTTATGGAAGTAGCTTGTATTTTTGTCCCCAGCCTGTAACCAAAGATTTCTGGACTTATGTCTCCATAACTCTTCTTCATCCCTACTTGCTCTATGGAGATCTTTTTGCAGCTCTACTTCTTTTTGAAGAAGGGTTTGCGTTACATCAGAATTATCCATTGTTAATTGGTGGCCTGCTAAACTATCATGCATCTCCCTTCTTTTGGCGGTGGGCATTTTCAACCTTTTAGCTCACACCTTGAGCTCCCTTTTGAGTCTCCTCATTTTTTCTTCCCACACAAAGAAAGGGGATCCTTGAACTTGCTGGTTCCAGGCCTTGGAGACCACCTCTTGGAATCCTTCTTGATGAATCCACAAAGAACTGAATCTAAAGGGAATGGGGCCAAGATTTCCATCCAATGAGAGGTCAAGCAGAATGGGTTTATGGTCAGAGGTGTAGTTCGGCAGAATTTTAGAGGTGGCCATTAGACCACAAGTCAAGAAGGAGGATTGGACCAGAAATCTATCCAGACGAGTAGCAATGTGGCCTGGGCCTAACCTTTTGTTTGACCAGGTGAATTTCCAGATGTGGGCTTGATATCCTCCAAATCCCAATCTAGAATGAGGTCTTCAACCCATTCTCTAGCTGGGTCCCTGACCAGCGAGCCCCCCATTTTCTCTTCTGCAGCTAGCATAACATTCAGATCACCTACAATAATAATATTTTCTGGATTGTGCAGGAAAAGATAGGACTAGAGCGAGTCCGAACAAGTTTTTTTCTCAGAGGGTAAAACTGGAGCATAAAGATTGAACATACTTACTTGGTGGCCAGATTCTTTATGGAGGAGCTTAGTGAGTAGCCAATGGGGGCAACATTCTTTGTGAATCAGATCATATTTGGAGCTGTCCCAAAAGGAGGCAATCCCTTCAGAGGTGCCTTTGGCACTGACTGCTCTCCCTTGGCCTTTATGCTAGAAAATTTTGCTTGCTTGGAGGAGTAGAAGGTCCTCCAATTTTTTCTCTTGGATGAGAAGGATTTCAGACGAGTACATTCTCACAATGTCTTTTAGAGCTTCTTCTTTCAACTTGCTACCTAATCCTCTGCAATTCCAGGAGATGTATTTCATTATTTACTAGCTTGGGAGGTTGTGGCTCCTTTTGGAGCATTACCATGTTTGCGCCTAGATCTGGTATTCATCATTCCTTTGAGAGTTTTTTGAGAGCCTTGGAGGACATCCAGATAAGTTATCTCCTCTCTCTGTTTCTTCTTAGACTTTCGACCCCTAGCTGACTTGATAGGAGTGACTTGCGAACTATCTGAATCTGAGACTCCATCTCCTAAATCTCCCTCAAAATTGGAGCCCAGATTTATGTGCTCCTCGTTTTCTTCCTTTTCCCCTTGTTCATCCTCTATTGGAGGAAGAGATGACTTTGCTTCAGCTTCTTTCACTTTCTTCGCCGAGTCTTCTGGTTCCTCTTGGATCCCAATGGCAACTGTCTTCTCCCCAGAGGAAGAACCCTCTTTAGGAACTTCTTTGGCTTTTGGTTTGGGCTAGGGCTTCACCAATGGCCCTGAATTTTTCTTCTTAGTTAGTTTTGGGACTGCTTTTCCCTTTTTGATTTATTTCCATCCTTCTTCGTCAACTTTGTCCCTGGTTGGAGCTTTTGGACAGTTTCTTTGGAAGTGTCCATTTTTGTGACAGGTTCTGCATTTGAATGACAATTGCTTGTAATCCATTTTTTAATACTGATGCCATTCTCCGACTGTAAGTTTTACTGCTTTGGGCAGTCTAGCTTCCAGATCGACTTCCACATAGATTCTTGTGCAGGTATGTTGGCCCTTGTTGTCTGCGTTGTCAATGAAACGACTGAGACCATTTCCAATCTTTTCCAAGGTGTGATAGCTCCAGCAATGGATCAGAAGATTGGGAAGCCGGACCCAGACTGAGACCTCTTTAGGGGAATCGATTGAGGGATCGAAGTCGGGGGTCCACTTATTAAGATATAGACCTTAATTTCCCATAAAATACGGACCGTTTCTGAAAACCAAATCTCAATCTTCTTTGGAGGTGAACTCAAAAATGAAATACCCTCTGCCGATAGCATAGCAGATCACATTGTTTTCCAGTTGGGGCCTCCAGTTGCGTTGGATCCAGTCATCTGTTGTTTTTGTTGATGGCCAACATCCCATAAATTGTCCTACCAACCCTCTATCAGCCTGGGCTAGGGCGATTTTTATCGGTTTGTCTTCTGGCAAGGCGATCTCAGGAATTTCCTCTAGCTTTTTGATGAATTTCGGGACTTCTAGAGTCAAACGTTTCTTCCCTTTTTGCGAGAGCAATCTTCTGAAAGTTTCTTCTGAAGAGATAGGCGGGGTGGGAGAGGGCTCCCCACCCTCTGGCGCACTCATGGCAGTGGCTACGCTCCTTTGTGATCACAAAATGCTAACGTTGTGCCAGCAGAAGCACTGGCTGGAGGAGGGGGGTAGAGCCCGGTTACGGGGATGCCAGGAGTGGAGGTTGAGAGCCCAGCCGCAGAGGTTGCCAAGCAAGAGGCCTACTGAGGGCCGCAAGAGCCGAAGAAGAGGGACGCAGGAGCTCCAGATCAGAACGCACACGGATATCTTTTCTTTGGATGTCAAAATTAATAGGTTTGTGGGCCATTACTTTCTTGTAACATGTAGCCAATTTTGAGCTAATACGTGGAGTCTCATGCTATGTGAATTTTAGTGAAGTACTACTTTTATCTTAGAGACATTTACAAATGGGTGGCCGTCGAATAGATACACTTATTATATAGTCATTTTTCGCAGATTTTAATTTCATGGTTTTGATTTATTACTTCATTTATAAGTGATGTACTTAAGCCTCCCAATATTTATGAGCCTGAGTTACATTTCACTATTATTCTTTTGACCGAATATATAACTATTTTTTTAGGACTAAGTTATTTTTTACTCTAATTCGATATTCATTTAATAGAAATGAAATTTGTTATAATAATTTTAAATGTTATTATCAAATTTAAACAATGATATTACCTTAATTTCTAGTCAACTTATCGAGAGTAGCGGTTAGTTTGGGGTCTTATGTCCTCCTGCAAACTTCTGACTCCCAAGGGTCGAAAATAGATGCTATAATTGACGTAGAAATTGGAGCATTTAATTATTTTAAAAAAATAATATTTAATTAATAAATTGATTATCAATAAAATTATATTATAAATTATCGACTAAATAAATTATAATTAATCGATTAAAAATTGATTATGAATAATTAATTGTTGTTGATTATTTGTGATAATTATAAATAATTAAGTATGAATTTCATTCGGAAAAATGGATTGAAAAAAGATTAATTAGTTAAGTAATTACTTATTAATTGTAGTTAGAAATTAGTTAAATTGCCATGTTAAATTAATTCAATTATTATAAAAAAAATTAAAAATTAATGTAAAAAAAACTATATGGTCTAACTTATAGAGGAAATGATATTTTTCACTAATATTTTTTTGGTTAATTTTAATCAAAATATGACAGGGATTTTTAAAAAATTGAATTTAAATTGTTTAATTTGCATAATTTGAGTGCTAAATCCACTCAAGTGCCCATCGGTTTTTAATGGTGCTAAATTCATTTATGAATAAATATATTTTAAACAACAAAAAACCTTAAACTTGTATTGCGAGATTTTGGTGAATTTCACTTAAAAACCTATTTTATTTAATA
>APFE031226004.1:206047-265447 GCA_000404065.3 Pinus taeda | reverse complement strand
TAAAAACTCTGTTTTTCATAAAAGAACAAAGCACATAGATACCAAATTTCACTTCATACGTGAATTGGTTAACAATGGTGAAATTGTTTTGCAGCACTGCAAAACAGAGAATCAGCTGGCTGACATCTTGACAAAACCATTGCCAAAGAAAGGTTTTGATCATTTCAGGAAATGCCTGGGTATGCAGCAGTTGAAATTAAGGGGGAGTGTTGGAAATTAATTCCAACTGTAGATCTGATCTTCAGCAATTAATTTCAAATTGTTCGGTGCCGCAAAAGTCCACTGATATTTTGCAGAATTAAATCCCCTGCAGACAACCGACTTGTTTTTTGCCGTAAAAGTCATCACCGCCTCTTTTGTAATAAATACGCAGATAAAGATCAGCAGATATTTTTACTTAGTTTATTGTTTAACTCAGATATTTATTTTCCTATAAATGTAAACGCACAGCAGTTCTGTTAACATATCAGGTAGTGCAAGAGATTTCTGAACAACAGTTCTGTTTTCTGTCTGAGTGTAAGAAATTTTAGAACAGCAGTTCTGTTTCTGAGAGAAGGTTAGAAGAACAGAGTGTGTCTCTTCTGTAAATGCACAACAGTGCTGAACCTGCGATTTTCTGAGTTAAGAAAATTGATTTCTGGAACTGAAGCGTTCCTCTTGTAACAGTTAGTTTTCTGTATCAGTTTTGTTTACAGTTCATGAATACAAGTTTACTGTTTTGCTGATTTTCAGTTGCTGTTACACCAAGTGTCAAAAACACTTTGATTTCACTCTCTAAGTTTATTAGTAATTTGACGCCCCTTGCTTTAGTTGTTGTTACACAAAGCGTCACTTTTCTTAAAGTGCCTTAGCGTCGAAAACAGTTTTATGTTTTTCTGAGTTATTAAAAAACAGAGTATTTTTCCTGTTGCTGCAACACCACGATCAGCGTTGCTGCAACACCGATTCCTGTTGCTGCAACACCAAGTCCAGAAAACAAAATTATCAGTTTTCTGAGCAGAAACAGAGCAGTTTTGTGGTGTCTGTTTGTTTAGGAATTTAGCAGAAAATTCCATCATATCAGAGAGTTGTTCTATGATGTTTTGTGTTATGGAATTCACCATAAAAATTCCAACAATTCATAACCATCTCCCGCTTCCCATTTGGTGAACCTATGGACAATGTTTCAAAAGTAATGATCATGGGTATTGCAGGTCATTGCTTCTCAGGGAGGCGGATTTTGCATCGGAACCAATTTTCATCACGTCATTGCAGACGAGAATTCCTTTTCACATTCCATGAGCAGTTGGGCAGAGTGTAGCAAGCAATTTCTATTTCCGGTGATGCAGTGTTCAAGAATCGATTGATCGGGGTTTCAAAGTTTCAAGATACTAGGGAAAACAGCTTTGAATTAAAATAACTGATGTGTTTCTATCCTGAATCTAGCAAAAACGTTATGTAATACACTTGTTACTTGTCAATTAACATTTTGGGAGTTGGGTGTTGAGTTGTCAAATTTTAAAATTTCAACATTAAACACAATTCAAATGACCCAACCTTATATTTGATCTTATTTAAAGAATCTTGCAACACTGGAAACTTTTGTCTAATCAATGACCTATGCTAGAATGCTCCTTCTACTTAGTTTCTTAAATCAAGGTCAATATTACACAATAATGCATAAATTACTTAGAATTCAATCTACAGAGAAATAAATACACATGTGACCATGAGTTGGGAGATAGTCTAATCTTGTAATATCAAAGCATGTAAAGAACAAAGGATCTCACTCAGAATTATACTATGTATTAACTCAAATAAAAACACATCAATCAAAGTAGGGCATACATTACTCAAAGGCATAAATACAATACATCATTACATATGTACATAGAATTTCTCTATAATATTTGTCTACCATTAATATCTACTCCTCATCCTTTTTGAGATTAAATTCACTGGTTTATCTTGATCACTCTCTTGGCGTAATTCAACATAGTTTGGGCCTTTGTTTGTCCTAGCCACACACTTCAATCCATTCGTGATGTCTTACATAAATAATTAGAATATAAATCTTCCATAATATAACAAATCTAACAAATCCATAAGCTCTACAGTTGATTACTGTAATAATTCTTAACTCTAACCTCTTATGGGTCAAATTTATCTTCTAAACGTTATTTATACTCATACGAGGATCTCATATTCTTACAAAGACTTCACCTTCTATAGTGATCCTAGCTTGTAATCTTAAATACCAAACCAACATTTAAACAACGCTCACATTATGGTTTGAATAAACACATGCCTAACCTTCTAATATAAATTAAGATAACCCATTTCCTTTGGTAAAGGTTTATTCAACTTTATAGATGTCAATATTTGGCTTTTATGAGATTCTTTTGCACCATTGAGTAACCCTTACACAAACCCTCCAATGTTGATAGGTTCCAATATGTCCATTGATGGATCGAGAAGTCCCCATCATATGTTGATGGTGTGTTGAAATTCAAGTGATGGGGAGGTTGGGTGTTGGGTGATAGAGATGAGTAGGACTTCGAACCAGCCTTGCTGCTAACGCTAATGAGAATTTTCGCAACTAGCCATAGTATATTGACCACTAAGCAATCTAGTTTTTGGGCCATTAGGATATTAAATGTTGAGAAATTGAGGTATAGGGTGTTGAGTATCAGAAGGTTGGGACCTCCTTTATTGTACTTCCCTCTCAATACTGTTGAAATCTAATAAGGTTTTGACATGGTAGGTTGATGTGACATGATAGTGTAGTATTTTTTGACGTGGCATTGTATAGTGATGACATGTGAACGCAAAGTGCCACCTGTCATTTATGTGGCAAGTTGAAATGGAATTGTATGATGGTAACATGTGGGAGTAGAAACATCCACATGGAAATTGCAAGGATGCTTACATGGAAATTGGGGGATGGATTCTTAAATGGCCACAAGATATTTTTAGAAAACATTAAAAATAAACAAAGTAATTATAATTTTCAACATGGCTTCCATCAATACCAAAATGAAATTTAAATTTTACATATATTTTGGTAAAATTTATAAAAAATTCCAAATAGTGTAAGTTAATTGAAATCAAAACAATTTAAATGAGGACTAATTACCATATGCTATGTCACAAATAGGTATAATTATTCCAATAGAGCTATATATTTTTTTGACTAGAAAAGAGCTTTGATATTGAATAGTGGGAATATGTTAAATGGTTGTCTTCCATTTTTCACCATCCAATTTTGAACTTGTGAAAAATTATCAATCTCATTATTGTCTAACAAGTTCTTGCAACCAAGGTATAAAATTGACACACACCTACCCATTAGTAACTTTTTTATGACAATTTCCTTTTAAAAATTCCCTTCACATGACATTCTATTTTTATTTTTACATATGATTTAAATATCACATATTATTCATTTGTTGTTAATTTTTTATTGTGGGTGCAAAAACTTTTTTTGTTGATATATGTTTTGTATTTTGTTTTAGTATTTTTTTAAATTTTGACTTGACCATAAAATAAACTTCAACTAAGTAATATCACATTTGTATACATTTGATATTACTTTAAAAGGATCAAACATATTCAACTAGATTCATAATGCCAAACTAGCCAATATTTGGTGCAATTATATATGGTCACTATTTACGTAACTTCAAAGGCCATTTTACAAATTATGCTAAACCATTCTTGAAACATTTTCAAGTATCTTGGTAAAAACCATTAACTATACTGTATTTTTAAGAGGAAAAATCAAACTTAACTTTCAACTTGACAAGTTGGACTTAAGTAGGACCTTATAAATAAAAATATAAGTATGTAGTCAAGCATACAAAATGGATTTGTGATAGGGTATAAATAAATGAAATTGATATGAGAGTTTTACTAAAAAATAAAGTTGGGATCCATCCCAAAACTGTCACATTTCATCAAAGCTACCAATTTTCCCTATGCGTTTGAGATTGAGTATTGTGTTGTATAGCCATGCATCTATGGTTTGTTTGTCATAGAAAATGGTATAGTTTCATTGGCATAATGATGAATATAAGTAAGTTTTGATTTCAAAGATGTGAACTCCAGGAACCCATCAAGCTCAATCCAAATCATCATGCGAGTTCCACATGATACAAAAATAATTGCTCCCTTTCCACCTATAACTTTTCCAGAATACTCCCAAGATCCAAGTACATTTACAATCCATTTTTCACTACTTTTTTTTTTATTTTGACTAGCTTATTATTTTCCTTCCCGAAACATTTTTCCCTTCTTCCCAACTTGGGTCCAACCTGTGCTTTCTGCTAAATCTGATGGGTCAACCAGTCTTCAGTGAGTGAGCATTGTTGTCTTTAAATTCTTCCTCACCTGCCTCATATGCCCATGATATTTATTTTCCGTCTTTATTCCTTGAGGATTCAGAAGGGGATCCAACTTTCACAAGAGTTTTCTATCTATTGGATTTCGTTCAAACTAAATCTGGAGGGTCTTCATTGAAATGCAATTCTTCTTAATTGATTTTTGTTTCCCTTAGTGAATTTTATTTGAAAATAACTTCTTCCAAGTTTTTCTTTTTCTTCTTTCTTTCCCTGAGTCTCTTCTTGTTTTTATATCGTATAATGTTCACTATGATCTCATTCCCACCATTTTATCATCCAGTTATTTTTCTGGACTTTATTATTCTACAAATACTTGAGGTGTTTTTTATTACATGCCCTATTTCATAACACACTCGACATCGAAATGAGACATTTTTAATAATTAAGCTTTTAAACCTATAAATATTAGTAGGAAAACCCTTATTAAAATCCATCTCCACACATACTCAAGCATAAGTGGTCTTAGAGAAATTTTCAATTTATGAGTTGCGACAATAAAACTTCCCAATTACATTTCCAATACAATTTAATGAGGGGAGATTCCAAAGATGCAGGGGGAGGATCAGGAGCTTGACCCAAACTAGAGTCGTGGAGATTGACATTGTAATTAGATCAAAGGTAAGAGATCAGGGCTCCAAATTCTCAAACAATATTCGTATTATCAATATTATAAAAGACGACAACAACAAAAAACCAAGGTAGAGGGTAAATATTCAATTTATTAGTTAAGAGAGGTTTCCATGAATAAAAAATCCACTTGTGGAGATCAATCAAATACGACAAAAACCCATTAAATATGTATAACAAACCTTGATATAAAAAACACACACACACAGAGCTAATGGCTTCCTCTTCCAAAGGAACATTAAAGGCAAGAGCTTCTTGAACTATTGGAAGAACAAATTTGGATTTCAACAAGGCACTGTACGAAACTGTGGCTTCAACTTTTCCTATGAGTAATAATTTTCCAAACGAGCTACCATTCCTTCAAGAGAGTTATTTCCTCACTGAATCGCAAGAGTTCATCATTGATCAGTGAGTTGTGGAAACCACACAATGAGGATCTACGAAAAAAATCACAGAACAAAAATAGGCAACTAGCTAGAGAAAAACACTATCCATTGTAAAATCTTGCATCATCCACTCCATCATAGGAACCTCGTGCTTCTTAATCCAACTTTTCTTATGGTACTTCAAGAAGTATATATGATTTTTTAAATACATAACTTATTATATAATAATTATTTATAGGCCTAGGTTTGAAATCTCTTGTATATGGTCACTTTAGATCTGCATTCTCTTGTAGATGATCAATAAAAGGACGATGATAATATGCATAATTCTCCAGACCATTGTGTTCAGTTACCAAGTCCCATGTGCCCGTTGTGCACCTTCTTTGGAAAGATGATCAGAAAATGTGTTCCTTTCCCTATAATTCTGTTGATAAGAAATATTATAAAATTGTGCCTTTATCATCATAATTTCATCCAATAAATCATTGAGTGTGAGTGTGAAAAATATAAATGTGGTTGAACCAATCAATAACCACTTTGGACTCACCGAAAATATTTAGCTATTAAAAATATTTTTCTAATGCAAAGAGAAGAAGTAACTGAAGCATGAAAAGTTTTTCAAACTTCTTTGTGCCCAAACCCAATCAGGACATGGATTTGAAGAAGTGAGAGTTGCTAAAGTAAATTATTCCACCACCACCACACGTGTCATTTTGAGAAAATCCATCAAAGTAAACCCATGGATTAGACTAATGAATGGATTTTGTGGAAATAATATAGGCACTGGAGCATTGTTCCTCTATGGGAAGAAGATCATAAATCGCGAACACCTAAACCCCTATCCGCTCTAGAAGGAAATTGATTTCTTGAAAATTTTTCTGATTTCCCCCAATCTATATGCCCCACCAAATGAGCACATGCATGTTCCATAGTTTTTTAGAGTTGGCCTCATTCCACCAATTCTTCAAAACTTCATTAAAATTTTAACCCTCCCACCTAATATGAATATTTATAGTATGATAAATCATATTTTAGATTCGTGTGGAAGGAAACAAGATAAGTAAGCGATCAACCAATTCCTCATCTTTGTTACATAATACACACCATGAAGGAGCATGAAAGGATCTCCTTTTAAGATTATCTCCCATAGGAATTTTATTTGAGAGTAAGCACCAGAATAATAATCTAGATTTTGAGGGACTCTTCAATTTCCATATGAGCTTCCACCACCATAAGAGATCCTCTAACTCATTTGACACATAAGCATATAAGTAACCTTATTTTAGAGTATAAATCCCCATTTTCGAGTGAATCCATAGCAATTCATCCTCCCTATCCTGAATTATGACATGTGAATTTGATAAGGCATTTATGTATTCATTCCAATCCTGATGCCAATGCACTGGTAAGTTTAAATTTTGAGTTGATAACCAAAATTGACCCCAAATGGAAGAATTTTCTAAATCTACCACTTGATTAAGAGTTTTATTACCAATCTCTTCCAGAAATGTCACTAAATCAAGAGGAAGAATGTGCATATCACCATACCTAGACCATGGGTCGATCCCTATGCACACACGCTCACTCGAACCAATTCTCCATGCAAGACCAAACCCAATGATATTGAAAGAGTCTAAAACAACTTTCCAAATTTTCGATATAGTTGCTCTTCCCTTGCTTTTCAAAGAGATCCATATTCTGTAAAGATCAAGAAAATATATTTCATTGTTACCATCATTATCCAAAGAATGTCAATAGTAGTTAATCGCCATCCAACTTTGGCTACAAGGGATTGCAGAAAACAAGATAAATTTTCAATGCCCCATCCTCCCCATTTTTTGGGCAGAGTGATATGATCTCATCTAACCCATGCAAAAGTTCTTCCTTCTTTCGATCCTCGCCATAAGTAACCATAACAAATTTTCTGGATAAGATTCAAAATACCCTTAGGAATCCATGATAAAGACATCCAAAAAAAAAGATGGCTTCATAAATAGATTTTATAAGCACTAACCTTCATGCATGAGATAATGACCTGTGGATCCAAACTTTAATTATTTTTTCAATTTTTACTGGTAACCACATCCAATCAGCTTTTCTCTAATCATTTAGGTTTGGATGAAAACCAGGATACTTAAGTGCATCATCGAAATTTATTGATTGGAAGGGGAGTTGGCTAAGACTATAAGTCATCTCATCCTTGGAACACCTTGTTGCAGATATAGTGGATTTGTGATGATTAGTCTCCATGCTTGTGGCCTTGCAAAATAAAATAAGCACATGTTTAAATGCAAAAATATCCCTATGAGAACCATCAATAAAAATGAGGACATCATCTACAATTAGAAGAAGAGTTAGAAAAATATCGCCTGCCATTTCAACACCCTTCAAATTGCCCCTTCTGTTAGCCTCACTAACCAGTCTACTAAGTGATGAGCACCAGTATTCTTAAGAAATGTATATAAAGTTCAGCTTTCCATGTGTGTCTTAGACATGGTGCTAACTTCTATAATAGTGATGGAGGGTTTCTTTTCTTCCTTGGTCTCTTGGGAAATGATATGTATCTTGGCCAATGCATCCTCGTTCATTTCCAATTCTTGGTATAGCTAAGCCATAATCTAAGTAAGTCTCACCTCTTTTCCATTATCCAATTGAACCATTTTGTCTCCTAGTTGCTGTTGGAAATAATACTGAGAGGGGGGGGGGGTGAATCAGTATTATCAAATCAATAAAAACTTTTTCATTTCCATACTTAGATACATATACGCTACTTCAATTAAGGGAACCCACGTGTATACGCAATTGTGTCTAATGCAACTAGCATATATCCAGAATACTTATGATTCAGTTAATCCATTAAATGTTAATCTTCAGTTAGTGCATCAGAGCTTCATTAACCATATGTACAGTAAGCAGGTGCAGTAAAACAGAAGAGATCATCACACACAAGAAGCACACATGAACACCATGATATAAGGTGGAAACCCAATGTGGGTGAAAACCACCTGCTGCAAGTCGTCTCTATCTTTTTTTAATAAGAAACTCATTTTACAATAGTTCTATACTGGTGCAGTCTTATACCAGTACACATTGTTCTACCTGCAGAGGGCTACAACCCTCTTTCGTTTTCTAGACTCTCTTGGATGGGAGCTACAACCCCCTTCGCTCTTGTACTAGTTGATCCATTTACTAGTGCGTAGGTGCCTGCCTATTAAATGCTCCAATCTTCACTCATTCTCTAGCTGCTACTCGAAGGGAGCTACCACCCCCTTTGTTCTTGTACTAGTTGATGTACTAGTACGTAGGCGCTAGCCTACAATCTCCTCCCCTTTAGCTCTTGTACTAGCTAATGTACTAGTATGTAGGCGCCGACCTACGATCTCCTTTCATCCTCCAGGGACCACATTTCATACATTTTCAGACTGGATACTCCTAAAGCACAACACTATAATCTGACGGCCATGTTTCATCCAATTTTCATACTGGACCCATAAATATCATTGAAGCACAAAACAATCAATACTAGCATCATCAATTTCTGAATCACTGAAACACTGAAACCCTGTCAACAACATAGTCACCAGAACACAGAGCAGACAACAGAACCCTGCAATAACAATCAGACCCAACTGCAACTTCAACATCATACTTCATAATGTATATGCTACTATGATGAATCAAAACCGCGTACATACGTGCTTTCGCCAAAGCCAACCTGCGTACATATTCAATCATGACTTGCAGCTATTTCTAACTTAAGTTATACCAGTTCAGAACATTACATGCGTCAGTATACAAATCTAGAATAATCATAATCAACCATATAGAGATAGTTCATTTCAAACCATTTGATCCCGATCTATCCTTAGATCTTATTCTCCATCAACCGGTGAGATTCCTCCTTAGCTCAGATCAATGCATCATAAACCCATAACCTGCAAACTGGATCTCATACTTCATCAGATATTCAAGACTTTCTCAATGCATTTTCCTAATGATCTTCTTCTCCTTTTATAGTCTTAGGCCTTACTCAATACCATGGTCCAAAACCATTGAGAACCAATACTAGGGACCCAATACCTGGGTTCAACACATCGGACGCAATACCAAGGACCAAAAACATAGGTCTAAATACCACAAACCCAAAAATAAGCTTTCCACATGTATGCGCTTTACTGTGCATGAAAGTGCGTGCATCCGCATACGTGACTTTTGATTAGCAATCCCGCGCGTATACGCATCTTTGAATATAGAGAACCTGCGTGTATAACCTGTGTGTATATAGCAAACTTGTGTATATACGCGACTTGGTACATAGTCAACCTGCGTATAACCTGCCTATGTACACAACTTGGTATATAGTGAACCTGCGTATATACTCATCTTTCTTCATTCTTTGTAGTCTGATCATCAATTCTTTGCTACTGACCTGCTGCACTATAATATGTCATCTTGCCATCAAGGACAACACTTGTATCATAATGCCGACAATCTCCCCCTTTGGACTTGATGGCAAAGCTAACTTGTCATACTGAGTACTGTCATCTGATTCCTTTGATTTGTCTTGCATCCCATGTATTCTGTCACATCTGATATCTCTTCTGTAGATTCATCTAGTTGTATACAAGTGAGTTGTTCTTCTATGAGTGGGTTGCCATCAAGTACAACACATGCATCATAATGCCAACAATCTCCCCCTTTGGACTTGATGGCAACAACACCAAATCACTCTCCCTCTTTGACATCAAGGGAAAAGGGCATACTAAGATATTCTCTTTCCTTGATAATCATTTTGCTGACCATACTCCCCCTGAGTACCTGTTGAAATCTCTAAATGAGCTCCCCCTTTGTATATGCCAAGGTGTACCAATCTTTCCATTCTCCCTCTGAGTACATGCTGAAGTCTCTACTCGGCTGAAGTGTGTTGTTCATGCTCCCCCTGACTGTAAGCAAGGTCTGCAAAAAGATGTTCTACAAGAAGGACATGACTCTATGATAAATGACCTTCCTATCACTAAGGACTCATACATACATCCATCTCCCAACCAAGTGGGAATTGACTCATCTACCCAACCAAGTGGGGATAAATCAAGGTTTACATATGATAACGTAAGAGTATAACATCATCCATCCCAGACATAGTGGGGAAACCAACATAGGCCATTACATGACCTTGATAATAAAAGAAATACATGATTGAAATATTTCATGATCCTTCCTATGCATAGAGGGGGGTACAAATTACATCAGAAGAGATTTCATCAAATGACTACAATAGATAGAGACACACTATTACATCATGAGTCTTGATATTACCTTTATATGAGACCAAACATCTAAATAAGACCATGATAGTCATCAGCAACTATCATACACAATGTATGATCTGCTCCATAAGCATCTGTGAACAACATCTAGACCAGAAATCATGTTCTCCCTCTGCACCTGTTCCAGATGGTCTCTGTCAGACCCATAATAGACTCTTCTCATCCTGAGTTTGGCCCACTAATTTCCTTCAAATCAATATATACGCGATTGTATCCACAGAAACAAGCGTATATACGCGGATCCTCCTTATGAAACTCGCGAACAACCACTTCCAGATTAGTAACTTGTAAATGTGCTATAACAAGGTATGTCTGCATATAGATATCAATTCATCCTTTTGAACATAATTCTGCATATGACATACAAAATCATTCACATTATATCATATGTGAAAAACACCATATCCATCTCATCAACATCAAGATCTACATGATCCAAGTATCATCACATGGGAACATCTGCATCAATCAACATGTGTAAATATCAACCTATCATCATATGGGTAAGAACTCATCATCATCATATCTCCAACAATGCAACCCCATGTATCCAGCACTATGTATCTAGAGCTCAAGACAAGACTTCTTGATATCATTAGCAACAACAATCCTCATCCATATGAGTGCCAAGAAATTATAGAAATCATGCATCATAATTGTATTATGTGATCTTTATGCATATGATGACAGTAGGATTTGAGTGACTCATCATCAAGCTTTGTACTTCTCCTTATCCATATGAAGATCACCATGTAAGCACCATACATGCATCATCAGAGAATCAACCACAAATCTGATCAACTATGTATTATTGACAAGTCATAACCATAGGAAGATGTATCATTAAGCCATATAAGCATCATCTCCAAGGGCTACTAACCATAATGCCAACAATGCATTATTAAAATCATATGCTCCCCCTGAACCTGTGCCATCTTGTTTATTGTCAGATCTGATCATGCATATATCAACAGGAATTATCAAGGCATTATCATCATCAAGTTAGGATAAAAAACACTTCTAAACATCTTAAAAGTATCAAGACATTTCCTCACATCATCAACAGATTGCAACCATTATCAAACAGAACAAATAATGGACTGAATCATATCAGACCCTTTTTCTCAGCCTGTCCCTACAGCTTTTCCTCAGACTGACATATACGCGACTGTGTAGTGTGTAACTTGCGTATATACGTGACTTCCTTTTACACAACTTGCATATGAGATTTAGGACACTGAAGTTTTACACTTTCAGCTCCCCCTGAGTCTGTTATGTCTGTATATGGTGTTGTGCCACATCTTCCTGACTAGACTTCCTTCTTCTTCCATATCTTCAAGTGTGATGATGTTTTCTCCTTTTAGTGTGGTGCCCGTACCTTGTTCCTGCATTCCTTGGCTATATGTCCAAGCTTGTTGCATGCATAACATCTTACATGTTTCATATTCCTTCTGTAGCAATCAACAGCTTTGTGACCGAACATATTGCAAGAAAAAAAATATCCATTAAAGTACCTGGACCGTGATGATCTTTTTGGTTGATGATCTTGAACCATTCTTCTTCTGCATCTGGCTGCAACATGTCCAAGATTATGGCATACATAACATTCAACCTTATTTATCAGAGGAGTAAAAGATTTTCTTTGAAGAATTTCTTTCCTTGGCTATTGATGGGGTTGACCTCTCATCTCCTTGTTGAGCATTTCAGATTTTGCATGGGAGTTCCTTGTCTTATTTTCTGAACTAGAAATAGATTCATGAAAACCAAGACCAGTTTTGATAGAAGGAGACCTTTGACTACTAAGAATATCATCCAAAATCTTAGTACTATCTTGAAATCGTAAAAGCTTATCCTTTTCTTCTAATTTATCATTTAGAATATTTACCTCAACCTGAAGTTGTTCTTCTCTTTCACGATGTTGCTTCTTCATGTTTTCTTCAACTTTTCTTTCTTCTTCCAACTGATGTCTTAGTTCAAGAACTTCGTTTTCTTGTTTTTCAAGAGCTTGGAGTAGTTCTTTATTCTACTTCTTTTATTCTTCAAGAACTTCCTTTAGCGAGAGGATCGTAGCTTCAAGCCTTTCATAGTAACTGGATCTATCTCTGAGTTTCTTGATTGTTGTGCTTCTTTCATTTACTTCATTTCTTAATGATGTCACTTCATCCTGCAACTTTTGACATTTTTCTTTGAATAGATTCCTTACCTTATTTCCTTCCTATAGTTGAGCTTTTAGTTTGGTAGATTCTTCTTTGAAGGCACATTCCCTTTTGTTCAATAGATCTTGTTGATCTCTAATTTTGTCTGTGAGCCTTTTAAATTCTGCCTCTATTTGATATCTTTCTTGTGCACCCATAAGAGCACATTCAGTTGTTTCACTATTACTTTCATCATCTTCAAATGGATAGATAACCGGATCACCAGAGGATAACAAATTCATAGCTGATAGTTCTTGTTCATCTTCATTCTGAAGTCATTCTAAATTTGAAGTGCTTCTTCTGCATATTCCCCAATCGATTCTTCCACTGTCATAGTCCTTCTGAGATGTCTTCTTCTTCTTAGGTGCTTTCTTCTTGAGCTTCTTTCCCATTGTTCTATGGATCTCCTTTGAGCGATCAAGCTTCTACCAAAGGACCTGCTCTGATACCAATTGTTGGAAATAATACTGAGAGGGGGGTGTTGAATCAGTATTATCAAATCAATAAAACTTTTTCATTTCCATACTTAGATACATATACGCTACTTCAATTAAGGGAACCCGCGTGTATACGCAACTGTGTCTAATGCAACTACCGTATATCCAGAATACTTATGATTCAGTTAATCCATTAAATGTTGATCTTCAGTTAGTGCATCAGAACTTCATTAACCATATGTACAGTAAGAAGGTGCAGTAAAACAGAAGAGATCATCACACACAAGAAGCACACATGAACACCATGATATAAGGTGGAAACCCAATGTGGGTGAAAACCACCTGTTGCAAGTTGTCTCTATCTTCTTTTAATAAGAAACTCATTTTAAAATAGTTCTGTACTGGTGCAGTCTTATACCAATACACAAGCTTCTACTTGCAGAGGGCTACAACCCTCTTTCATTTTCCAGACTCTCCTTGATGGGAGCTACAACCCCCTTAGCTCTTGTACTAGCTGATCCATTTACTAGTACGTAGGTGCCTGCCTACTGAATGCTCCAATCTTCACTCGTTCTCTAGCTACTACTGGAAGGGAGCTACAACCCCCTTTGCTCTTGTACTAGTTGATGTACTAGTACGTAGGCACTGGCCTACAATCTCCTCCCCTTTAGCTCTTGTACTAGTTGATGTACTAGTATGTATGCACCGACCTACGATCTCCTTTCATCCTCCAGGGACCACATTTCATACATTTTCAGACTGGATACTCCTGAAGCGCAACACTATAATCTGAAGGCCACGTTTCATCCAATTTTGATACTAGACCCATAAATATCATTGAAGCACAAAACAATCAATACTAGCATCATCAATTTCTGAATCACTGAAACACTGAAACCCTGTCAACAACATAGTCACCAGAACACAGAGCAGAAAACAGAACTCTGCAATAACAATCAGACCCAACTGCAACTTCAACATCATACTTCATAATGTATACGCTACTACGATGAATCAAACCTGCGTACATACGCGCTTTCGCCAAAGCCAACCCGCGTACATATTCAATCATGACTTGCAGCTATTTCTAACTTAAGTTATACCCAGTTAAGAACATTACATGCATCAGTATACAGATCTAGAATAATCATAATCAACCATATAGAGATAGTTAATTTCAAACCATTTGATCCCGATCTATCCTTAGATCTTGTTCTCCATCAACCGGTGAGATTCCTCCTTAGCTCAGATCAATGCATCATAAACCCATAACCTGCAAACTGGATCTCATACTTCATCAGATATTCAAGACTTTCTCAATGCATTTTCCTAATGATCTTCTTCTCCTTTTATAGTCTTAGGCCTTACTCAATACCATGGTCCAAAACCATTGAGAACCAATACTAGGGACCCAATACCTGGGTTCAACACTTCGGACGCAATACCAAGGACCAAAACTGTAGGTCTAAATACCACGGACCCAAAAATAAGCTTTCCACATGTACGCGCTTTACTGTGCATGAAAGTGCGTGCATCCGCATACGCGACTTTTGATCAGCAATCCCGCGTGTATACGTGTCTTTGAATATAGAGAACCAGTGTGTATAACCTACGTGTATATAGCGAACCTGCGTATATACGCGACTTGGTACATAGTCAACTTGCGTATAACCTGCCTATGTACGCGACTTGGTATATAGTGAACCTGCGTATATAGTCATCTTTCTTCATTCTTTGTAGTCTGATCATCAATTCTTTGCTATTGACCTGCTGCACTATAATCTATCATCTTGCCATCAAGGACAATACTTGTATCATAATGCCAACAATATCCTGCTTTGGACTTGATGGCAAAGCTAACTTGTCATACTGAGAACTGTCATCCGATTCCTTTGAGCTGTCTTGCATCCCATGTATTCTGTCACATCTGATATCTCTTCTATATATTCATCTAGTTGTATATAAGTGAGTTGTTCTTTTATGAGTGGGTTGCCATCAAGTACAGCACATGCATCATAATGGAAACAGTTGCATGTTGGCTTAGTGAGTCCCGACCCAAGTTCAGAGTTAGTTGCACCAAACAAAACCCTACACTACTGGTCCTTTCAGCATCAACCCGCTTAGTGCGGACTGAAGTCTCACCCGAAGCAGTATGGGGGGATGTTGGAACTAAGTTTCTGCATTCAGATATAATTGTGATGTCTTTTTATGTCCTAGATATGCCTTCGTGCAAATCTCTAAGCCCTTAGGGCTTAGCGTTGTAATTTCCTTCAAATGGCCCCTAGACCTCTGCGAAGGTCTATGATCGGCTTTTGTGGACCTTTAACTAATAGGTTATTTACTTACACATATCATAGATTAGCCTCAGATCGAAATCCACACAAATATCCTTAATTTCTTAATAAACTTAACAAAAAGTATTATAACCTTCGTGTAAATACTTAACATGCATTGCATTCAGTTAAAGAGATTCATCCAATAGATTCGTGCATCAATATATTATTAATTCATAAAGTCATTCTTTCATAACAACGTATATCATAGACATGAACAATAGAGGTAAACAGATAAAACACATGAATTTCTTCAACAATCTTCTTTATTGATCTTCAGTATCAGGTTACAGACTCAAAAACTTCCCTGTGCACTCAGCTATAAGGGTCTACGCACTCAGCTACAGACACTACTCTAGGGATCTGTGCACTTAGTTGCATAGCTTTTTCCTCCTCTAAGACTTAATTCTCTGCGCTATCTCTCTAAGACTCCATTCGTCATACCCATAGACAAAGACATAGTTTTTCCTTAGGCTCTCTAAGATAGACTCTCTAAGACACACCTATTTATACAATCCCATGGTCCATGGACCATGGGTAGATCTCAAAACCGACTCAACTTTACATAAACAAGGGTAAAAACCATTTTTGAATCCTAACTAATTATACGCTCTGTATCCACAATTCGTGGAGACTTTACATCTTTTTATGAAACTTTACATCAAAACTTGGGTTTTTACCCCAAAACTAACCCAAGGGACCCCATCCCCACATTTCATAAGATGGAGTCTACTCTTGTCCCAATCCACTAGTATAGGGGTGAGGGAGAATTGTTATCCAACATAATGATTCTATAGTAATAGAAAAAAATGCATAGGTCTCACTTCTTTTATAGCTATGCTAACTTTTGTTCAAACATATGCACCTTCTCCTTCTAGTGCCAATTCTCCTCTTTAATCTCTTCATTGATGTCCATTGTATTTTCCTATCCCTCTCTCTTCCACATTGACTTTACTTTCTCCTTGAGTACTAATAGCTTTGTCAAGGTCAAATATTCAAATACTTTGATTGGTATGACTTGTGAATATGGTACTTATGGCCCTCACACCTCACCAACTCAGATCTTCTACAAAACTTAAATTTTGTGCCTATTTTAGGAATTATGTAGAAATTTGTCTTGATAATGGATTCCAAGGTTCCTATTCTCTTTGCATGAATAACATGGTGTAGCATATATAGAAACTTGTAGTCTAGTTTTTCTTCGAGTTCTTAGTTTTGTGACTATAGTATTAATATGGAGTCCCAACCAAATCAACATTGATTCTTGATGTACAAACCAATAGACAAATTCTCTCATCAATGAAAATAAATAGTGCAACTCATCAAAATTTAGTTGGATTTTTTGAAATTTTATCTACTGACTAAGATTAGTTTCTTCTAACATTTATTCTTTGATTTGGTTCCAATTATGTGTTCATTACTAATACCTCAAGGTTGAGTTCATCAACTAAATAACTCTTAATAAATTCAAAACTAGGTGTTTATTTAGAAGTGGAAAAAAGTCTCAAAACAAATTTTTGAAAGTATAAAATAATCATAAAATTAGCGTTTACCTTAAATAATATGTGTAGTTTGATGTTTAAAAACATATTTTTTAATTGGCTTAATATTACTAATAGATATTTTAGGTTTTTTTGGTAGAAATCAAATGATACAATTTTAGATGAGATTTTAATTTCTTGTTGTTTAAAATAAGTTTCCAAATACATAAATAATTGTCTGTCTCCAGTAGCTCAAGTGGTGATGTCTGTGGAATAAAGTCTCACCGAACCAAAGATCTTGGGTTCGAATCTTGTACTACCCTCCCCCGTTGTTGGGTAAATAATGTACATGTAAAATCGAAAAATAAGAATCCTAAAAAGCTTAACAAAGAAACAATTAATCTAAAATTACTAAATCTCGATTAAATTTTATACATATTACCATACTCAAATTACTATTCTAAAAAATCTCATTGTTCATACCAAACTTGTAGAGAAATACCAAACTGTTTAAAAAAAACACAATCATAAATTAAAATATATCGTGACAAGCTGCAACCATTTGTATGTCTTGGATTTAAATATATAACTATATGCAACTAATATTGTGATAGAAAAACGCAATCATGGATTAAAATATACTGTGATGATCTGCAACCATTTGTATGTCTTGGATTTAAATATATAAATGTAAGCAACTATTACTGTGATGTCATTTTCTATAGTATTTATTTTTATGAGATGCCTATTAAACAAATTTGTGCTCATAATATAGAACGTGACAGCGGTAGAACCAGAAATATCAATGGCACTTATATGAACAACTCAAATAGATTTCTCAGTTGAGACAAGAGGAGTTGAGGGAAATCTTGGCCGGGCTTTGTTTTTGATAACATCAATGAAAATAAGTTTCTCAACAAAAATGGACTTATATTCCTCTAAATATTTGTACAATAACATAGTATATTATTCTAAAATACACGAGTTCTAATAGTATGTTACAGAATTATTTCAATCATCTAAATTGTAATCATGAATCGTTCCTTGGGATCGCAAATTTGGAAAAATGAAGTTCTCAGTCCAGCGATTCTACTATGTTTTCTACCATCTGGATTTTTTCTATTAGATCGATTGTTTGATGAGCATTATCTCTAAGCGGGTAGGCGTTTTGGGTTGCAACTCTTTGTCTGTAATTATAAAGAAGTGCAGACATGGTTTTGCTAGCACTGTGTTCTGGCATAGACAACAATGCTTAGTGCTATAGTACGCTGATGTATTGTAGAATGAGTGGGACGATGTATCCACACATATGATTCACAACTATTATTGTATAAGTTACTCCCGCCATGAGTAGAATAGATATAGTTTATCTTGCTGCGCCTCAGCATTTTGCTGCATCTAGGCTTGAGTGGCCAACCATGTACATGGCATGAACACATGTTGGAGGTACTACACACCTAGGACCTTCATTAATGGCACATGCAAACACTTAGTTGGAGTATGGGACTACATGCAAGATCCTTTCTGCATGATTTACTCCATGATTTACTCCTCCTTTCACTCGGCAACTGGCTAGTTCTCTCTGGAACTTGCTATAGGTGTTGAGTCCTCTCATTGATCACCACTATGGCGCATTACCTTGGGATCTTCACCCAGTAATTCTATATCATGAGCATTGTAACCTATTTTCTGAATAAATCAATCTTTTTGTTCTTTCGATTCTTTTAGTGTTTTTGCTCTGCAAAGCTGTGTGTTCAACCTTTACTAGCTAGATTCATCTGTTTAGGTTTTCTAAAAAATTTACATGGTATCAAAGCAAGTTAGTTGCTAGATAAAAGGCGCGCCAGTACTTTATTTTGCAGGTATTCACCTTGGCGATCAAAGATCGACAGAAAAATGGAGTTTCCCAAAGCATTGATCCTAACACCATACAACTATCACGAATGGAAGGACCAAATGGCTCGGTACCTTCGTCAAAAAGGGTTGTACAGGATTACCATGGTTGCAAAAGTGGAACTCACTTCAGCCATAAAGAAATCCAAGTACCTCAACTGCATGGATGAGGCCCACAGATCCATATGCATGTGCATCTCCCCAGAGTTGCAGTTTCATCTATCTGCCTGCAATACTCCCAATGAGATTTGGAAAAAGGTTAAATAAATCTCAGAGAGAAAGATCAAAGCCCTACGTACAGACAATGGGGGGGAATATGTTAACACAACACTTCAGAACCTTTGCCTTGAGTCCGACATACAGTTGCATCACACAGTTCCATACATTCCGCAACAGAATGGAGTTGTTGAGAGAAAGAACCGATCTCTCAAAGAGATGGCTTCCTGCATGTTGCATGCTAAGTTACTACCTCATAAGCTATGGGCTGAAGCACTTAATTGTGCTAACTACATCCAGAACATATCTCCTCATAGCTCTATCAAGGATTGGACCCCCTTTGAGGCTTGGAGCGGCACTAAATTGGAGGTCACCCACTTTCATGTTTTTGGCTCTCGAGCATGGGCCAGGATCCCCTCTGAAAAGAGGAAAGCTCTTGATCCATAGAGCATTGAGTGCATATTTTTTGGATACCCTGATGGTGTGAAGGGATACCGACTCCTGATTTCCTCTACGGACAAGCTCATCATTGAGCGAAGTGTCAAATTTGAGGAAAGTCTCTCGCATGCACCTCAATTACCGCATGAAGACACCTCTTATCTAGCTCATGTCTAAGATGATGACTCGGTACACTCAGATGTAGATACAGAGCATGCAGATGCCGAGGTAGAGCATGCAGATGCAAAGACAAAGTCTTTAGATACAAATCTAGTGCATGCATATGATGATCCACATCCAAGCCCAGATCAGGCTTCCAGCAGTGAATCAACTTCCCCTGTCATAAATCAGAGAACAAGGAGCTTAAGTGAGATATATGCACAAGACCACCCAACTGCTAGAAATGGTCTTGTGGGGGATAATTCTGATTTGTGGAGGACTAGCTCAGAGTTTATTGAGCCTCCTCTTGCCCTCACTGCCACTAAACCAATGCCATCCTGGCATTATCATTTGGTTCAGTCTTCTAATCTGCAGTCTTATGCTAAGGATGCTAGGCATCCCTCTTGGGAGTCCACCATGGAGGAGGAGTATACCTACCTCCTCGAGAACCAGACCTGGGATCTAGTCCCCCTTCCTTCAGGAAGGAAAGTTGTCCGATGCAAATGGGTCTATAGGACCAAGAGTGTTGTAGATGGGTAAATCACTAGACAGGAAGCCATGCTAGTAGCCAAAGGCTTCCATCAAGTGCATGGCATTGATTATGATGAGACCTTTGCTCTAGTAGCAAAGATGGATTCCATAAGCCTTTTCACTTGCCATTGCATCTGCCCAAGGGTGGGAAGTACATCCGATGGATGTGAAGAATGTCTTTCTTCATGGAGACCTATCTAAGGAGATCTACATGGAGCAGTCACATGGTTTCATTCAGGATTCATCTTTGGTCTGTAGACTTAAGAAGTCTTTCTATAGCCTTAAGTAGGCCCTGAGAGCTTGGTATGCGAAGATGGATTCTTTTCTCTTATCACAAAACTTCGAAAGATGTAAGTCTGATCCGAATTTTTACATGCTCAAGACACATGATTCTATTCTTATCTTAGTTTTGTATGTGGATGATCTCTTGATCACCGGCAACATGGCTTCAGCCATCGTTGCAGTCAAGAGGGACTTGCGTGATAGGTTCTTGATGACAAACATGGGTCCATTACATTTATTTCTTGGTCTTGAGATCAGCCAGGATGCCACAGGAACCAAACTCTCTCAAGCTAAGTATGCATGGGATCTCCTTGAGAGATTTCACATGACTGACTGCAAGCTAGCACCGACTCCTTTTCTGTCTAGGGTCTGGCTTGAGGATGGAGGTGACACTCCATTAGTTGACAATACTCTCTACTGACAACTAGTAGGGAGCTTACTATACCTCACTCACTTCAGACCAGATCTCTCATATGCAGTAGGGGCAGTTTCCAAATACATGCAAGAGCCACATGAGCTACACTGGAATGCTGCCAAGCGCATCCTCTGATATGTGCAGGGCACCATCACCTTTGCAATTCACTATGCAGCAAGCATTGCACTAAATCTCCTTGGCTTCACAGATTCTGACTGGATAGGTGAAAACATTGATTGCAAGTCCACCTTCAGATATTCACTCAGTCTAGGGTTTGGCCCTATTTGTTGGTTGAGCAAGAAGCAAGCTGCTATTGGTCTCTCTTCATCTGAGGCCGAGTACAGAGGAGTAGTCAACATCACAATTCAAGCTCTGTGGCTACAACACTTCCTCACTGAGTTTGGCGTCCAGTTACACCAACCCACTGTCATTTGGTGTGACAACCAGAGCACTCTAAAATTTTGTAGGGATCTAGTACAATGGCAACAAACAAAGCACATAAAAATCCATATGCACTACATTAGAGACTTAGTATATGATTGGGTCATTGATTTGTAGTTCTATCCTTCAGCATAAGAGATTACAGACATCTTCACCAAGACATTCATTGAGTAGAAGTTTCACTCTCTACACGATCGTCTTGGAGTGAAGGACACAGTTGCTTAGCAACTGTCTTTTTTTCCTCTTTTCTTTTGATTACATTGTATTTTGAGGGGGGTTTTTCCCACGAGGTTTTCCCTCTTTCCTCAATTTTAGTACAAGTTGCATTGTATTTTGGGTGACTTGTGGCATTAGTTTCCAGGGCCCATTTTCTATTTTTCCCCATAGTGGTGTTCAGGAGGGGTGTTGGAGGTACTACACACCTAGGACCTTCATTACTAGCACATGCGAACACTTATTTAGAGCATGGGAATACATGCAAGATCCTTTCTGCATGATTTACTCCTTGATTTGCTCCTCCTTTCACTCCGCAACTGGCTAGTTCTCTCTGGAACTTGTTGTAGGTGTTGAGTCCTCTCATTGATCACCACTATGGAGCATTACCTTGGGATCTTCACCTAGTAATGCTATATCATGAGCATTGTAGCCTATTTTCTAAATAAATCATTATTTTTGTTCTTTCAATTTTTTTAGTGCTTTTGTTCTGTAAAGTTGTGTGTTCAAACTTTACCAGCTAGATTCATCTGTGCAAGTTTTCTAACACATTTACAACACCGACACCACTCATTATGTGGTTGTGGTTCTGACTGCCAACGTCAAAGATCACCATGATCATCCACGGATGGGAGCACACGATACGAAATGGAATGGAGGGAAACACCAGGGGCACATGGAGAGTAGGCATCGAGAGGTGAATCCCACTGCTAGGCCTCTTGGAGGAGCCATTGTGGTTGCTACCATAGCAGCCGTAATAGTAGGAAGCGTCGAGGGTCGGCTCCTCCGTTTCTGTTGTCTCCCCTGTGGAAATTACAGTGGCACGCATTAGGAGTGCACCTAAGGGATTCCAGAGTGCTTTAGTCATTGCCAACCATTGTTGCAACCATCATTTGTGTCGTCCCTGATACAGGCCGCATGGTTCTTTAGGCATTCCTTATGGCAAACAAAGATATTTTGACCAAATGGGAAGCGGGAGATGGTGATGAATAACATTAAAATTTTGAATTTGAAACTAAACCAAACCCTCCCATCGCATTAATCATGCCCTTTCATCATTTTGAGGTGAAGTCTTTGTAAGAAGATGTGATCCTCGTATGAGTATAAATAACATTTAGAAGATAAATTTGATCCATAAGAAGTTAGAGTTAAGAGTTATTACAGTAATTAGTTGTAGAGCTTATGGATTTGTTAGATTTGTTATAATATGGAAGCTTCATATTCTAATTATTTATGTAAGACATCATAATGGATCAGAATGGATTGAAGTGTGTGGCTACGACAAACAAAGGCCCAAACTATGTTGAATTAGGCCGAGAGAGTGGTCAAAATAAACTAGTGAATTTAATCTCGAAAAGGACAAGGAGTAGATATTAATGGTAGACAAATATTACAAAGAAATTCTATGTACATATGTAATGGTGTAGTGTGTAGTGTATTTATGCCTTTGAGTAATGAATTCCCCCGGTTTGATTGATGTGTTTTTATTTGAGTTAATACATGGTATAATTCTGAGTGAGATCCTTTGTTCTTCACATGCTTTGATATCACAAGATTGGACTATCTCCCAACTCATGGTCACATGTGTATTTATTTCTTTGTAGATCGAATTCTAATTAATCTATGCATTATTGTGTAATATTGAGGTCAATTTAAGAAACTAAGTAGAAGGAGCATTCTAGCATAGGTCATTGATTAGACAAAGGTTTCCAGCATTGCAAGGTTCTACAGATAAGATCAAATATAGGGTTGGATCATTTGAGTTGTGTTTAATGTTTAAATTTTAAAATCTAACAACTCAATACCCAACTCCCAAAATAAATGTTAATTGACAAGTAGTAGTTGTATTGCATAACGTTTTTGCTAGATTCAGGATAGAAACACATCAGTTATTTTAATTCAAAGTTGTTTTTCCTAGTCTCGTGAAACTCTGAAGCCTCGATCAATCGATACTTGAACACCCCATCACCTGATATCTCAATCTCTTGAAATCCCCATATTTCAAGGTTCCATTAGCAAGGTTCCACACATTAGATCGGGATGAGACTCTGTTAAGAGTAGTGCATTAAGAAATCCCTGATAATTAATACCATGATCTCTCGATGCTCGATATCCTAGTATCCCTTGAAACAAAATTTAGTTAAAGGGAATATTTTCTTTCTATCAGGATTTGAAATTGTCTTCCTACTGAGACAACTTATATTAGAAAACTTGTAATGTGTTTCATGAATGTGTTTAATATGCCAAAATTCAATATTTGGTAATGTTAACTAATATAAAAGAGTATCTATCAATTGACATTCTATCTATACTAGGATAGAAATGTACTAGAGGAAATTTTGAGGTGCATAGATCTGTGATATTCCAGTGAGCCAACATTCCTATATGTCCTATAATAGAGATGAAGGTAATTTCAAATGCTAGAATTAGTTCCAGTGAGTCGTTGAAAAACATTTTAGATGTCATGAAGCATGCTAAGGAGGAATAGATGATAGAGAGTTGAAGGGCATGATGAAAAATTACTAGCAACTACATCACTTGATAGATCTCATGACACGGGAGACCCGATCTCCTAATATCCCAATAGCATGGGTCACGATACTAAAATATATAATTGTTTAGTGAATATTTTATCAATATATAATTATTTGACATATGTAACTACAAATATAATAATCTTTAGTTTCCCTTATATGAGTCATTCACTTCCATCTTCCATCATTCGTCCAATGGTTGCATCAACTTGTTTTATCTAGATAAATCATATATATGTATTATGGAACTATAATATTGATTAAGTATGTTTTTTTTAAGGGTGGTTCACAGGGATTGAGTGACCACTACATCCACGGGAAAATCAAGGTAGATCAACCCGAAAGGATCTACCCATCGGCCAAACTAGCAAGGCCTAACCCCAAGGGCGTCGAAGAGATTTGACCCCATGATCTCATAACAAGCAAGGTACTTAGCAACGAGAACTCGAAAAACTAAGCTATCCCTTCGGGCTTTATTGATTAAGTATCTTATTTAGGTCCTTTTATGTTTTCCTTTATTGTTTTGTATGTTCATATAAATATGTCCAAACATATTTATATGAAGTCTACTTTAAATGTAGGAAAAAATTCATGACATAAAGCCTCAATTGAATTCATAGAAACCTTAATCATATAATCAATTCAATAACAATAAAAATAACATTTTTTTATAACATTTTTTTAATGAAATTTTATTTTTTACACGACCCTTTGCACCCTCATATAGTCATCAAGTATGACCTTGCTCTTAAAACGTTATGCGTGTGTAATCTAGATATATATATGCTAGAACAATTTCCTTTAGTGTTTCACTTATCCATGGTAATTTCAACCTCAAAAATTATTCCAAAGCTCCATTTGATGATAATAATCCAATTCCAACTTTAACCATACTAAAGAAAAAATAACTCCCACCAAATTGTCTTGTGAGATTAAATTATATCTAATAATTATCATATCAACTTTTTGGAAAATCTAAACAAAGAATAAAACAAATTATTAAAGCGGAAGATATCTTAACGAAAAGCAAGTTAATATTTATAAATATTAAATGAAGTTTTTCGTAAAAATCATATGAGAGAATTTCTTGGCTGATGCTTTGTAACTAATAAGTGTGGTTCATCATCAAAACCAGATAAAAACGTATCGTAAAGGCTTAAATATTATTTCAATCAGAATCTTAGATTCCATTGCAGAGACGTGTCGAATTCCGATTTAGGATGCAATTCCCTTCCACCTAAATTCTTGTTTACTCACATGACAAATCAACTAGTCGCAAACATGGCATATGTGCAGCAAGAAAGAAGAGGTGCACACTAATAAAGAACGAAACATCATCAATCAATCGCGAGGATGACCATGAGTAACTATTTCAGAGTTTCCATCTGATGGCAAGGGAGTTTTGTGGGCACATCAATACTCTTTCCCCCTTCTCTTCCGGGGAACAACTTCATCCTTCCAATTTCCTTCAAGGAAGCAGCCTGTACACTCAGTGGCCTTGCCCATCCGTGGTCTATCTTGTAAACACGAAATTTCAGAGACATGAATGTCATTAGGATGTAATCATTACATAAATTTCCAAGAATTGGGTCTATGTTTCCGCTGCCAAGATGAGATTCGACGAAGTCTGCAACTCTGCGGCCCAGGAACAGACGAGCTCTTGGATGAGAGTTGCAACAAAGACGATATCCTGCACCAATAACTGCTTCGCCATAGTCCCGACAATACCGCTGCATACGCAGTTCCCAAAATATGCTGGAGGCAATGGCGGTTTTACCCGCCCCCTGAAGCCAATAGGCACTCTAAAATAAACGGGCTAGTTCTCTGGAACTTGTCGAGCTTTCAATACGCACCTCCAAAACTACGCAGAAACTACTACAAATGAAGTTGAAGCGCCCAATCGTTCCTTGAAACCTTGAATTATTTTTTTGCTGAAATGAAATGTTGATATTTCCAGATTTGTTTCATCTTCGACAGAATTCTGGACAATACTGATGTCAATGTTTTCCACTGAGTGATCACCAATGCTTGCATTGATTTCTGAATATTTTAAGGACAGCGAATTATCTGGGACAAACCTAAAAATTTGCGCCTCTCTAATCAAATCAGCGACAACTTCTTCAGCCCTCAAATAAAGGTTGGGTATTGCGCGATCTCCATTGTCCAGCTGAAAGACTGTTTTCATGTGGTGAGGACTCATGGAAATGGAAACTTCTTGCTACACTCTGCCCCACTGCTCATGAAATGCGAAAAGGAATTCCCGTCTGCAATGCCGTGATGAAAATTGGATCCGATGCAAAATCCACCTCCCTGAAAAGCAATGCCCTGCAATACCCATGATCGTTACTTTTGAAACATCGTCCATAGGTTTACCAAATGGGAAGTGGCAGATGGTTATGAATAACATTCAAATTTTGAATTTGAAACTAAACCAAACCCTCCCATCGCATTAATCATGCCCTTTCATCATTATCCGCCATCCAGGAGTACGAAATGGACCCATGCATGCATACATCCAACAGACCCGGAAAACTGGAAGTCAGATTTCCTGGTTGGCCTGGCATATGTACTGTATGGTACTGTCTTAGAAGCGTTAAATACTAAATAGCATAGGAAATATGGCTTTTCCTATTTTTGCGACTATAGTAATATTAATGCGGTCTGACATGGGGCCGATATAAGACGATACAACACGCCGCTATTTTTTTTTTTAAATTGGCTCAGTAGAAAATTTGGTTGCGGCTTGTAACTGGCGCCCGTGTAGTCCCCACATGGTCGATTAACACACTCGGGTGATTGATTGATCACCCTCCTCCTCCACGTGATTAATTGTCCCTCAACAGTTTCATCAAGGTGTGTCCATGTTGGGCATTGATGTGCAGTTAATTCAAGTGCTCGGTGGAGGTGAATGGCAACCAATATTTCCTAGGCGACTCCTATTTCTGCGAACATAGCAATATTAATGCGGCCTGACATGGGGCCGATATAAGATGATACAACACGCCGCTATTTTTTTTTCTCTCTCATCACCTAGCGGCATGTTGTATCGTCTTATATCGGCCCCATGTCAGACCACATTAATATTGCTATAATTGCAGAAATAAGAGTCGCCTAGGAAATATTGGTTGCCATTCATCTCCACCGGGCGCTTGAATTAACTGCACGTCAATGCCCAACATGGACACACCTTGATGAAACTGTTGAGGGACAATTAATCACGTGGAGGAGGAGGGTGATCAATCAATCACCCAAGTGTGTGAATCGACCACGTGGGGACTACACGGGCGCCAGTTACAAGCCGCAACCAAATTTTATACCGAGCCAATTTTTTAAATATTTTTTCTTCCTATTACTTCGATTTTCTTCCTATCACTTCGCTCACCCTCACGGCACAGTTGTTGATCTGCATCTAAGACAAAGAATATGCCTAGCATATTCGCTAGATATTCAATCTCAACATTCAATTTCGATTTAAATAGAAAACAAAAATCAAATCCACCTAAAATTGATATAGAAAACCTTCAACTAAATATAAAAAAAACACTATAATTTTTAAAACTTTTGATATATTTAATTTACTCTATAACTTTTCTCCATTTACTAAACTTATAAAAATGGATTATAATTTCATTATATAAAAAAGATTATATTCAGAAATTTGAGAGCTACATCTTAAAATCTTTGCATGCATACTATGAAATGTTCCAACTGAAAACTAAATTGGAACGTACACATCAGAAACAAATAATTTTCATACGTTCCTAAAATTTAGTCTTTTATCACTCAACATATAGTTGAAAAAAAAATGATATCAGCGCACATTCCTCGGTGGTAACACCAATAGCCTGCGCAAATGAATGTGAAACATACGCGAAAAAGTACCTAAATGGGATTTATGTGATTTTTTTTTTTAAATTATATATTTTTTATTATATTTAGTTGATTGTTTTTTGGAGGTATTTTTATATCCAAGATGAGGGCCATGTTGGGAGTGTTATAAATATTTGTAGACATTTATATATATTAGTTAAATAATAAAAATTTTAGTAAATATATAAACATTTAATGTCAATAGTTTCATTAATAATAATAAAAATTAATAAAAATAATAAAATTTATTTATTTATATTGTAATTTTGATTTTATTAATAAAATTTATCTATAACTTTTTAAAATTAAGAAAATCATAATTTATTTATTATATTGAAATATATTAACAATATAAATAATAATTGAGAATTTATTTTATTATAGAAATAGAAATAATGAATTTATTTATATATTTAAATTTAATTAAATAGCATATGAAATCACAATATTCCATAATTAAACTCACGATATAATAATATTCTTAATTTGATGAGTATTCACCCCATTTTATTATGAATATTTATTTAATTTGTAAATAGGCTTTGTTACAATTAACCATGGCTTATCAATATTCACATATCCAAAAGCCATAACTTATTCTATCAAATAATTTTTTTTTAACTTAATTTATAATATTTTTTAAAATTAAATCTAAAGGCAAAAAAATTATAATTACTTTTGAGATTATCCAAAATCTCTCCCCTCACTATTAGCAAATATTCTATGCATATTTTAAAGAGATAAATCAAAGTTTTAATAAAATTAAAAATGAAAATACTTTCACATATATATATGGATGTGAAATTTATATAATGTAAATAATATTATTAGGAATTAGTATAGATTTATTTTAATTTAGGATTTACTTTTTTTTCAAGTTTTGAACTAAAAAAGTAAATGAATTTGATTTTTTGAGAGATTTGATTTCTCTCAACACTGTAGATCCAGAATTAATGCTAATTTATAAATATAATTTATTTTACATGTAATTATGTATATAAAATTACAAGTAAAATAACGAGTGTAATATGCATCTTAGTACTTGCCTCTTATGCAAAAAGTAATTGATAACAAAAGTTATTGTTAATTATTAAAACTTGTAATTTGCAAGATTTCATTTTGTAAGTGGCATTACAACAGTTTAGAGCTTCTTCAACTTTTTAATTTAGGTTTCTACTCTACACTATTAAAACAAATTTTCAAAATATTAAAAGAAATAAAATTGTTAAAGTTTTTAAGTAAGGAGATTTTTATAGTTGAATTCACAAAGTTAAGATTCAAAAGTGCTTCATTAAAACAATCAAATTTCTATTTTGCATTAAAATCATATATAATAAAAAATTTCATAACACATGACATCAACTGGCTTTGCTTTTGTTTTCTCTCTATATTATTAAATAACTAATACATCTACAAAAACTTATAAGTATTTATCTTGCATTATTGGACAAATATTTTCATAACAAATGACATCAATTGGCTTTTGTTTGCTCTCTATATTCTTAAATAACTAATACATCTACAAATGCTTATAAGTATTTATCTTGCATTATTTGACAATTTGATATTTCAAGGCCTTATATGACTCCTATACAAGTTTCCCATAAAATCAGGCTAGCTATTAAAAGTAGGTAAAAATGTTTGAAAGAAAAATATTATATAATATTAAAGGAACACATAATTAACTATAAAAAGACATGTTGACTTAGGAGCGTACCAAAGTGCTATAAAGATTTACAAGAGGGGGCGTTTTTTTTATCAGTACATTATATTACTTTGAAATATGTTGTTAGTAAATGAATAGTTAAGTTTTAGGCATTTTATATTTTTATGAAAAGAATAGACAAATATTTATAATTATTAATAGATTAGATAGGAAATAAATTTAAAATTGAGACTATAACATCAATTCCTATTAGAAATCAATATATGAAGGTAAAAAGTAATTCCATTTTTTTTCACACACACACACACATATATATATATATAAAATTCAGCTTAGATGTTGATCATCAATCTAAAAAAATTGTATTAGTGTACGAAGGGACTCAAATGTAGCAAGGATTTAGAGGAAAAACTTAATTGCATTTTCAAAAATATCTCTATATTGAAATAGGAAGTGATAGAATATCATAAATGTGTTCATTGGATTTTTCGTAGTTGTTTCAATAGTATTGGAGTCCTAGTGGTAAGACTTAAGATTTTGTTAAAGATTTCCCATTATAATTTAGGAATATTTTATTCTAGTTAAATAATAATTTTAAATGTTTTTATTATATTATATATGTCAATATTATATATAAAGGTGAATCTATATATAAAGTGATTTCAATATATTATCTATATATCTATATATCTATATATATATATAATATGATATATATATATATATATATATATATATATATATATATATATATATTATATAATTTTTTCAAAAAAAATCATTAAAATATATAGATGTGATTGTTAAAAAATTTAAAAAACAAGTAAATTTTGTAAATTATTTTCATTATTTCTCTTTTGATGTGTGTTACTATTATGATACTTTGGTGGTAACATAGATTTTTTTATATAATAAAATAATAAATATTTAGATTTGATGTTTGTTCTCTTCTTTTCATTAAATATTCAGATTTGTTTTGTGTGTCTTATTAAGGACATTTGGTGACATAAGATTTTTTTTTTTTTAAATAAAAATTTTATTTCTAACAAATTCCATTTATAACCCCATAAAATTAGTCATTTCATTCATATTTGCTAATAAGAAAATAGAAATTCAAACTTAAAAAATTTCAATTTCTTTTTCTTTTTCTTTTTCTTTTGTAAGCCAAGTTTCTATTCATTCAAAAGTGAAACAATACATAGATATCAAGATGAAAATGGTCTCACCCTGACAAGGTTTATTGACCATTGTTATGACCATATTACAAAGAAACAAGAAGAGAGACAAAATAGTAGTCCAAAGTCTAATAGGCCAAAAGCACCAAAAGACACACAAAACGAGTAGGAAACTAGTGACCATACTCAATCGTCAAAGGTAATTGACATTGGATTATCCATCCTAGTCCCTGGAGGGGGAGGAATGCTGTATGGGAAGTTGACATGTTGCTCGAAGTGATTCAGCCACATTTCCAACTTCTCGACCTTTTCTGCCAACAAGTTTTGTTCCTGCCAAACCATGAGAATTCTTTCTCTGACATGGCATTGAAAGTAGCTATTTGAATGTAGATATGACATCTTCATTCTCTTTGTTTCTAGCCCTTGATTATTCTTCCATCCTATCCAACACAGATTGTAACATGTCACATAGGGTCCCAGGGATAATTGACCGGCCAATAGCTGAACGACTTGAGGTACTCCCACTCTTTGACCTGCTATGTCATTCACACACATCGTCTCCATGACCCTGAGCACCACGACCCCCCTGCTAAGATCCTGCCCCTCGTTTATTACCACATCCATCAAGCAACACCCCAACCATGCCACCACCAGCTCTCCCACCTTGCTTAAGCCCTACAACAAAGCCACCCCTTGAGACACCTTCACCAAGCTACTCGAGCTGCCTCGATTAGTCCAAACTCCCAGCTTCAGAGAGTGGGCATGAGAACTCCTCGGAATAGACCACATGATGCAACCACAGAATGACACCCCCAAGACCCAACCCACTACTCGTTGCTCACCCTTCCACCATCTTAATCGCCAGCAAGGGTCAGGCTCCAGACGCTCGATACCCAACAAGAACCACCTCTGCAAAACGCCCACCACGATCCACAGACCTAAAGAGAGGAGATGACAATTACAATTGGCTTCCTCTCCAGCTAGTGGCCCACCTCTACAGCTGCATCGACACAAAAAATACCCGAGGGCCCAATCACAAGGCTCCTGAAAGTGCCTCAATTCTCAGAACCCTGAGCGCTCGACCTCGAGCATGCTTCACCAAGGGCTGGCACCACTGAACCCTCCATAAATCCCTGAAACAAAGAAAATGCACCCAATTAAATAGGCAATCACCAAGGAAATTAACCGTGTACAAAGCAGGCCAAGGCAAAGCCCCTCTACTTCCTTTGTCAGCCAAATTCCACCCCGAAACCTAGGCCAAATTCCCCCAAAAGATAAACAACACAAGGAACGGAGAAAAGACTAGAAAGAGGAGAAAGAACATAAGTCTCACCGCAAGTGAATGCCCTCAACACCAATTTGACCATAAAAAATCTTTAATCTCCACTCACAAGGGCGTCACAAAATGAAAGACCAAAACCAACCACCCTTTCGTGAGATGATTCCTTAACTTGCAGACCAAAATAGAGAAAAAGATCCCGACGAATAGACATGCAACGTTTAGATGGCGAACCCAGTGGGTGGAGTGGCGATGTCAAAATCGCCAACACTACAAGAAAACCCGAGCGACAGAAGGCCTTGCCAAGATGCAACAACTCAGACCAAAATCATGCAACTCCCACATAGCAAACCCCTTATAAATTTTATTAATCCCTGTATGCGCCATTAAACTCTTCACCTTACCAGCATGGCTTCCAACAAAGATTGAATAAAATTTCACATGCTTTAAAGAGTGTTTCATCTTATCTTGTGTGTCATGGATTTGGATGCACTATCTTCCTCCTCTTTTGCCTACTAGAGATTTTCATTACCCATATATTGGACCTTCCTTGAGAACCAACATACTACGCAGAAAAAAAATTCAAAATATTCAATTTAATAATTATTTTTTCCAAAACTTTATAAAACCTTTTTAATTGAAAATCGAACCATTTTTACTGTAAAAGAATTGAAAACCAAACCAGTTTTACTATAAAATGATTACATTATAACCTCCTTGCGTCGGAAGGTATAAAAATAAATTGTATGGCTCTTGAGCTACGTATGGATTCCTATGTGCCCAACGAAACCATTGCCGTATACGATTATACACATGCTTCGGCCTCAAGTTACTATTCCAGATTCGCCGTGATCCGGCCGCTGTTACGTCATTGTAACTTGAGCACATGGGCATCTCTCCTCGCTGCATGTGCCAACCCTAAGGGCAAGTGACCTAAGCCCACGTCGTACATTTCCAATCATGGGTTGCTTTTCCAAACAATTGTTGGGTAAACAAACGTTGATTAGAATTTATTGGGCAATTCTTTACTTAAAAGTTAAAACACAAGATGACTTGCAGTGGTATTCACGTCTTACGACGTATTTAAAACAACACATCAATTATCCTCGACTGAGCATATATTGACATTCATTCACTCTTTTCAGAATGTTAGGTACACAGAGAATTGTAATTATCACTTTGACAGCATGACTACAGAGACTTTGGTCTCATACAATTTGAATATGATTTCCTTGCCCTTAACCCAATGCTTAATTTTTTGAAGTACATACAATTTTGGTCTCATACAACTTGAATATGATTTCCTAATGCCGTCGCTGCAGTTGAATTAAAGCGAAATATGCACCCCCTTCGCCTTTAGCCATGAGATGGGCGTGATTTCCCTGTTCAACAACGCTCCCTTTCTCAATAACTGCTATACAGTCTGCATTCTGAATTGAGGACAACCGATGAGCTACAACAATAGTCGTTCGTCCCACCGTCACTTTATCTAATGCCTCTTGAACCAAACTCTCAGAATGCGCATCCAACGCACTGGTTGCCTCATCCAATAGCAAGATGCTTGGATTCTTAATTATCGCCCTTGCTATAGCTATTCTTTGTTTCTGACCCCCAGACAACTGCGTTCCCCTGTTCCCTGCGTTCGTTTCGTATGCATCATTCAAGGACCTGAAATATATATTCACAATGCGCACCATTAGTTAATAACACTCAAACAGACAAGCTTAGTGAAGTGTGATTCTAGTTAAGTGTCTTTTTTTCAGTCAACTTACGAAATGAATTCATGGGCATTGGCAGCCTTGGCAGCCTCTACTATCTCCGCCTCAGTGGCGTTTTCTTTACCGTACGCAATATTCTCCCGGATGCTCCCAGCAAAAAGAGTTGGCTCCTGCCCTACTAGAGCTATGTGTTTTCTGAGAGACCGCAAATTGAAGCTCTTTATGTCTTGGCCATCTATGAGTACCATTCCTTTCAGCGGATCGTAGAATCTTTCTATGAGTCCAATGATCGTGGACTTGCCACACCCGCTCTTTCCAACTAGTGCCACGTTGCTCCCTGCTTTCATTTGAAGGCAGAAATTTCTCAGGATCATGGCATTTGGACGGGCTGGATAAACAAAGTCCACACTATTTAGCGATACAGTTCCTTGGACTTTCTCAGGGTTAATCCCATTATGATCCTCTGGGTTTATAAGGCTATTTCGGTCCAGAATTTCAAACACAGACGTCACAGCATCAGAACCTTTGGCTAGGTCCGAAGTCATAGTTCCTGCATCGGCTATCATCCGACCCAATCTTCCAAAGATAAAATGGTTCAGTAAAAAAGCATGGAAACTGAGGACTCCGTGCCCTATAAGCTTCCACCCGTACCAAAACTCAAAAGGCCAATAGCATATTTCAAGAAACTTAGAAGTTCCCAAGGCCAATCCTGCGTACCATGACTGTTTATAGATCTGTCTGCGTGGGCCTGCCTGTGTAGAGTCGAAAATTTGAATAATTTTCTCTTGAGAGCAAAAGGCCGCTATGGTTCTATGATGCGTGACACATTCGAAGGCAACTTGGCTACCTCGATTCTGCGCTTTCATAGACTTACCCGAAACGCGTTTAAGGAGGACGTTTCGAGTGTAGAAACAAAACACCATCAGCGGTTGCACAGCGATCAACACAATTGCAAATTGCCAGGCTATTAACATTCCTAGAGTCACGGTTATAATTACTCCAGAGAGACACTCCACTAGAAGAGACACACGATCTCCTACGAAGGATCTTACCTGCATATATACAAGACATTAACAATGTCAAGACTGAAACGCAGATTTGCGAGAAGGACAAAAAAAACGCAAATATAATGGAACTTTGATTAGATACTTGCCACATTAGCTTCCTTAGCCAGTTTTGAGCAAACAGCTCCGCTGGAATTTTGGTCAAGATCGAACCAGCCAACTTCAAATGTAAGAATTTTTGAAAGCAATCTTTGGCGGATGGTTTTTGCCAAAAACTCGCCCACGACGGCGAAGTTATAATGTTGAACCAAATTCAGTGCAAAAACAAGCACTGCGAGGGCTATAAAAACAAAGCAATAAATTCGGACTTTAGATCTGATCTCGTCTCTTTCTTTTAGAAAAAAAGCAGAAATCATGGTTGCCACAGTGATGGAAAACGCTATTTGAGTTGCCGCATATCCACAGGCGCCTACACAGCCCATGAAAGTATGCTTCCACCGCGGAGCATTTAATTTAAGCAACCTACAGAAAGAAGATCTGGACTGAACATTAGATTTTTGTTCTTCTTGTTGCAGGCCGGATTTGCAACTAGCAAATTGATTTGAACTAGCTAGTGATTGGCTTTCTAAATTAGGGCTAGTTATTCCGGATGGCGTTATAGCATTTGATGCAGCGTTAAGAGCAATAGTATGATGTGACGGGACTTTCTGCTGTGTTTGCAGCAACGCTGTATATGCCCCATTAGCGTTTTCAATCAGTTCTTGGTGTTCACCAAATTCAATAACTTGACCATTTTGCATCACTGCAATTTTATGAGCACACTGAATCGTGGAGAGTCGATGTGCCACAACCACGGTAGTGCGCCCAATAGAAGCCTTACCAAACGCATCCTGAACAATCTTCTCTGATTCTGCATCTAGAGCACTGGTGGCCTCGTCTAAAAGTAGAATGGAAGGGTTTTTTAGCATTGCTCTAGCTATGGCTATTCTCTGCTTTTGCCCTCCAGACATCTGAATCCCACCTTCTCCTACCTGCATTTGGAAATATTATGAAATCAGTACTTGTTATTTGTTATGGACAACATATAATTGTGCTTTTTAAAAGCATGGAAGACAACCTGCGTGTCATAACCTTGTGGAAGTTGGCTAATGAAGTTGTGGGCGTTGGAATCTTTTGCAGCATTAATGATTTCATCCATTGTCGCATCATACTTTCCAAACAAAATATTTTCGCGAATGGAAGAAGCGAACAGAGCAGGCTCTTGACTAACTAGCCCAATTTGGTTACGCAGCCATTTCAGTTGCAAACCTTTAATATTCTCTCCATCCAGAAGAATTTTTCCTTTCAGTGGATCATAGAACCGTTCTAACAAGGAAATGGCTGTCGATTTTCCAGATCCACTGCCGCCCACTAAAGCCACCGTTTCGCGTGCAGGAATAGTGAGACAAAAATTGTGAAATATCACACTATCTGGTCTGGATGGATACGCAAAGTGGATGTTACGAAATTCGACCTCCCCCGATACCTTCGCCAATACTTTTCCTTTCCCATCCTCTGAATCTATTTCTGGTATTCTGTCAATCATCTTAAATATTCGAATAGCCGCAACGCCTGCCTCCGAAAAGTATTTGAGATTTGGAAGCGCGCTCGCCAGAGACCTGAATTTGAGATCAATTATCAGGTTTTCCAGCGAAAGAAGAAGAAACAAAGGATAAATAAAATTACAATAGACAAAGAAAGAGGATAAAAGTAGCAAGTCTTACAGTCCACCGATGATTATGCAGTAGCCTACCCCAAAAATCTTTCCTCCTGTCACATCATGATTCACAACCAATCTGCTTCCATACCATGAAACGAATGCCCACAAGGAAAAACTTACTGCTCCGTTGCCACCTATGGCAATTCCTTTTGTCAGCCCTTGTTTAAGCCCAAGTTTCACAGTTATATCAAGTGCAGATGAAAAATTTGCCATAACCTTTGCTTCTCCAACGAAAGAATAGACGGTTCTAATTGAAGAAACCGCTTGCTCTGCAATTATGCTAGACTTATTATATTCTGCGTGCATCTTTCTGGCTATCCCTAGGAGCAGTCGACCGTAAAGAAATCCTCCGAGTATCAGTAAACTGGCTAGGGGCAATGTCACCAACGCCAACCTCCATGACAAGTATAAACCGGCCGCATAGCAAGCAAAGAAATTTGACAAATTCATGACGAAATTGGGAACCTGAAAACTCTCCCAACATTAGAATCCATCAAATGCACACTAATCAACCTAATTGAATTTCTAAGGAATGACACGCCAATGATTTCAGTTCACGTAGATGTGAAAAACACACCTTTTCGCTAAGGGCGTCCTGTATGACGAGGGTATCGTTGTAAACACTGTTAACCACCTCAGCAACATATGTGGGGCTGGTATCGAAGAATCCAACGTCCTGCCTGAGAATGGCTCTCAAATACTTTCTACGCAGCAGAGATGCCTGTCTTTCTGCAGTCCTTGTCCAGCAGAAACCCTCTGAAACGCCCAGCCGATGTTCAGCAAATTGTGCTACTTTAAACCCTCACATACCTTTTATCCCTAAAAAAATAAAATAAAAAAGTAAACTGTAGATGTTGCTTGAGTACCTAAAAATGCTGCAATCCATACTCCAGCTGCCAAATACAGCAAGGGCACTATTTTCTGCATCATGACCACACCATTATTCTTCAATTTTAACTCAATTAACCCAACTCAATATATAAAAATCGAGATAAATCATGTCCAAATATTGTACCTTGTTCATTGTATTCGTGAAATCGCCATATTCCGGAGCTGGAGGATGAGATCCCAGACTATTTATTAATCTACTCAAGATAATCAAGACGCCAGCGCTGGCGAGAGATCCATCGGCAATTGAACCGATGGTGCCCAATACCATCATCAAAACATCTGCACAATCGGCATATTTGAAAATTTTCCATAATGGCATGCTGTTACCCAATGTATTCTCTGAATTCCGCGCCTGGTGTGTTGATACACTGCTAGTTACTAGCCCAACGACTGAGGGATGATACTAAACTTCCTTGCAGCTTGATTGCTCCCGATGTTTCTTAATACATCTTATTTATACTTTCATTCACCTAATGCAGACCTTAATCTTCTAATTATTTAATTTTGTAGGTTTTTAATAATTTGTGGCTGAAATGCCATTTTCGTGATTCCCATGTGATCAATAGTCAATAGTCAATTACAGCTAGATAAAAGTTTGAAATAATAGATTGGCCAAAGGCGTACAACTGTGTCACTATTTTTTCGAATGTCAAGAAAATCCGTGTGTAGTGAAATCATTGAACAGAACATGGAGGGTGCCACAGGTCGATTTTGATATTTACTGGCCGTCTTTCAATTTTAAAGTAAGCAAAAGGTTGTTGGATATTTCTTCATGTTCCTTCCATTTAAAAATAAGGAGTAGGTTCGTAAGAATAATTAAAAAGATAAATTTACTTGGACAAAATTACCTTTATTTTTATTAAATCTAGATAATTTTATTTTTTTTTTTACTAATTTTTTCCCTGAATGTAAGTTCATAAGAATAGTTAAAAAAATAAATTTAACCCACAATTTTATTTTTATTTTTATTAAATAGTGATGAGTTAATTTTTATCTTTTTTCCTTAAATATAATCAAAAATGAGAAAAACATATTTAAATGGTAGTAAAAGTTCTTCCATGCTGTTAAATTTATTTAAACATTTAAAATTACAATTTTATTAATGGTATTAGTGATTATTTAAAAAAAAGAAAAACCAAAATCTATGCTTGAACTGAAAACCTAAATATGGTTGTGGAAAATTTCCAAAAATTCATAACATGTTTTTAGTGATGGTTGTTTCAAAAAATCCAAAAATGTAAATATGGTTGGAAAAAAAAATGCAGTGAATGGAAAAATGATTTCCCAGAAAAAAATCCAGAATTGTTGGAAATGCAAATATGATTGCCATAAAAAATCCCAAATTGCTGGAAATGCAAATATGATTGCCATGAAAAATCCAAAGCTGGTAGAAATGTAAATATGATTGTCAGAAAAATAAAAAAAAACCAAAAATTCTGGAAATGTAAATATGGTGGCCAAGAAAACAAATGCAAAAACACCAGAATCCAAATATAACTACCTAGAAACATGGAAAATCCAATTAAATTACATATGCAAGATGCAACTAAAATGTTTCAGAAATACACTTCCAATAATAAAAACTTACAGTTTCATCATTAATTTCATAATTGAATTATCTTATAAATATTAATATTTGCATTTGTTTGATAAATTAAATTATAAACTTTAAATTAAATTAAAATTAATTTTTTTAATATAATTAGTATTTTGATGATCATAAAAAGGAAAAGGAAATTGGTAAATTTTTATGTTTTTTATTTTAATAATATATTTTAAATATTAACTTATTTTATATTTTTAAATTTATGTTTATATTTATTTGATTATAAATTAGTATACACATTATCAAACAAAGCTACATAGTAGTTAGTATTTGCAGTTTAACTTAAATATAACTTAATGAAACAAAAAAGTAACAAGGACAAAAATTTCATCAGAAAAAATTAAAACATTATGTTGTTGAATGCCATCACAAAAAATTAAGAAATATAAATTAACTAATATTTTTATATTTTATAATATACATATATATATATATATATATATATATATTATATATATATTATATATTGTCTATAATTAAATATTATAAAATATTTTTTAATATAAATAATAAGTAATTTTAAATTAAAAATATTGTAAAAATTTTATAAAATAATAATAAAAAAATTCTTCATTCATATAACTTCCTTATTCATATAATGTTTTTGCTATTGAATTCTTCTCTGTGTTGAACGATCCACGAAATCTCCGTTGTGCCATTGGCAAGTATAAATCCTTGTCCGTTCACAGAATTGATAACAACATAAATGAAAACGTCAAAAGTCTGAAATGGAATTTCTACAGGGGCCGGTCGATGTAAGGATTTTTGTCACCGCCGGCACCAACCCCGTATCCACAAGTCAAGTAAATGTCCCATTTTACACGGTGGTTGATGCGACTGTAATTACGTTGAACATAATTTTACAGGGTAGTAGATATGATATGAGTTGTGTTTAACATTTAAAAATTTTGAACGGAAAATTCTGGCAGTCCACTATTTGTGCCTAAATATTTTAATAATCCATGGATTCACGTGTAAGTTGAGAATACATACCTGTAACCAATGAAACTTCCAATGTGCAGACATTAAATTCATTTTGTAATGAATTTAAGGTTCCTGAGTAATGCATTAGTCATCCCCAAATGCGCTGGATCGTCGAAAAAAAAATTCAAATCTGCTAATTGAAAGGAAAAATTCAAAGTCAAATGGCAAATCAAATCCTTTGAATTCTTGGAAACAAAAAAATTCAAATCAAATGACAAGTTAAAATAGTTTGCATTTTCAAATGCACTGGATAATGCGAAAAATCAGATCAAATCCGCCGATCGTTAAAAAAATTCAAGAAAAATTAAAAATCAAATCCGATGAATTCCGGGAAAAAAATAAAATTCAAAGTCAAATCAGGGGTTGTAATAGTTTGCCTGTACGTAGATCTCTGACGGCCCTAAACACGAGGCTTGACTTTGGCAAGAGAAGTGGTGGTTAGCGTGCCACATGTGATGTGCAGTTAGATTGGTACGTTGTCACTGGTAGTTCGTGTTATGTTTCAACAACAAACATGTGAACACTCTCTGTCCTCTACTGTCCTAACATCTTATTTTTCCTTGGGCAGTTATTAGAAAATATATTAATTTAGCCCACATTTGTTAAACATGTCTTTATTGGGGTGTGTGAAAATATAAAATATAGTGCAAATGTAATTTTAGGTAGTCAGATGGAACTTCAGACAAGATTGTGGCCTTTATATAAAGAGTGACTTGAAAGGATACTCTAAACTGAAAATTCTTCATTATAGGATAGAAGTGTTGTATAAGTTAATGTAATAGCAATATAAAAATATAGAAGACCAATAATTTATTGATTAGGAAGATTCATTACAAATAAATATATAAGTTATTAAAATAGAGTGGGTAAATATTAAAATATCAGAAATATAATTAATTTTTAAAAAATATATATATATTTTTTATTTACGAAAAATGTTTTTATTTTAGAAAAAAATTACATGTTATTTTTCTATACATAGATTTATAATAATTTATTTATTTATTTTTAACTTTTATTTATGGACCATAACATTGAAATTTTTTATCTTTTTCTTTATTACAGATTCTAGATTCTAATAAGTGGATTGAAATTAAAAAATCTTTTTAAATTATTAAATTATAATTAAATTACCAAATTATGATTAAAAATTTATTATTATTATTAATAATTCACTGCATATAAATATAAATGAAAATTAAATTCACTTCATTGAAACATGGTTTTGTACCTATCTTCGTTTTTTAAATGCACATTGCATAAAGATGACTTCATCTTTTAAATGCACACTAGATTATGAAATATCTCGTGAAGGCCACATGTCCATTGCAGTATAACAATCAAAATATTTACTTATAATGTTTTTCTTAATAGTTTTTTTTAACTGTAACATCTCCAAGTCCCAAGTCACTTAAAAGGACTAGGGTTACTAAGTTAATTTCATGAAGGGTTTGAATTAGACTTTTTTTTTACTCGTTAATGATTCGATATTAAGAGACTGAGGCTAGAGTGCCATGTATGTTGTGTTTACCAAAAACTGTTGGTAATGATGTTCTAATAAATAGTAACTGTTAATTGTGGTTAAATAGCCAAGAAAAGATAGTTACTCTCTATTTAAAAAGGGAGAGAGAGAAAAAAGAATCCTAGAGTTGGGAGGGGAAGGAAAATCCCAGTGGGATTTTTGCAGAGGAAGACAGTCAATAGAAAGTACAGGACTTGAGGTTGGATAAAAAACCCTCATGCCCAAAGTACTCACTGTAGCTGGTTAATCTAGTGGAGAACATAGATAGTGCTCGAGGGAGAGTCTAGACGTAATTGCTAGACTTGTGGTTGGGAGTACGAGCCTATAAGACAGAATGTAAAACAACGATCTGCTAAAGAATAAATGTTTGCCTAATAGAAAAGTAACTATTAAACTCTCATGATTTATTGTCTAGCTCTCCGATAGATTCAAATGTTCTAAAAAGAAAGGATAGTAGCAAATTAGTTAACTATTAATTGATGCAGGTCTGAATTTATCAATGACGGATTTAGAAATGTAAAACAGGGTAAATGATTGCGCTTACACCAATATACATTCATAAAAAAATTATCACAGGAAGCTATAGACCTTTGTTTAGTAAAACAAGTTAAATAACTAACCTTTGTTTAGTAAAACTAGTTAAATAACTTTGTCGGACAACAGAGAATTCTGTGCAAATTTAGAATCGGTATTATAGTAATAGTCCTCGGCTATTAAAAATAGGAATCATTTAGAAAATCAATATAAGATGATTGAAGAATGAGCATAGATAAGCCAAGATTATGAATTTTAACTAGCATAACCGAATACTTTTTCATGTTCACACCTATAACCGAAAATTACAATATCAGGCAGAAGGTGTTAACCTTTGAAACCCATGCTACTTTTATGGTAATCTTACAGGATATTGGAAACAAAAAAAACAGTTCCTATCACGCAGTGAATTATGAGATTATTCTCTACGAGCAATATACTATGAATACCAAGCTTCTGATGTTTGTCTTTTTCTTAAAACGTACTTTTATTCAGAAATAGAAAAATAATGCGAAGTAAACTCATGAACAATTGATTTCCATCAAATGTATATTTAGTCAGAAGCAGAGACTTAATGCGAAGAAAACTTCTCAACAATTGTTTTTTGTTTTATAAAATGTACATCTTGATTAGAACCAAAGAAGTAATGCAAAGGACTCTTCATGAGCAATAATAAAATTTTATGCCACAAAAGTTTACAAGAAAGTAAGCTGGATATAACCCATCATTCGGCGGCGTAGGGCAATTGAAAACATATATCATTAATAGTACTACATACCCCATGTGTTCGAGCTAACAAGCTTAAACCAACTACTAAACAACAAATTAATGAATAAGACATAAACCCTAGAAACCCTTAACCCTAATGGTAAACTAGAACCACAACCACAATCTTGCTCCAAATTCCATCCTCAACCTCGAAATAACTTAGGAATAGTATCATGACCAGGAGAGACCCAACCTGTACATACGACAAAGATATGGGTGAGGAGTCGACCTCCAGATGTTGAACTCCAATCAAAACAAGGGCAGTAGCATACCTATGCCAAACCATTAAGTTCGAGGTTAAAAACTTGAAATCCAAGATCTTAGCTAAACAGAAGAAAGATAAATGAGAAAATTGATATGGTATACCTACGGATGAGTCATAAGCCAAAGCCTCATTGATATCTTGTGAGTTCAAACCAGTCTAAATGACTTAGAACTTTAATCGACATAATGAGCATATTCATAGAGGGAAGTCTCCCACTATTCTGCAAAGGGAGTACTGGCCTATAACGATGAGTTTCTGCCTTGCCTCCGAAGAAGCGACGTCTCAACATCTCGTGATACAAAGACTAGGGCCAACACTACAAAAACGTGAGCACACTCATTACCATGTCACAATCTTTCAAAGATAATGTATACACTAAGAGTGCAGTGAATCAATTGAATCGCAAGAAAGTTTACCTTACATGCTTTGTCGTGAGAACATACCAGCCACCATCTAGCGAGGGTCGAACTTTCTTGGGTACTGCAGAGGCTAGCTGCTGTGGAGTAAGAAAGCTCGTTCAATCGACAAAGAATGATAGAGTATCAACCAAAGAGGGGTAAAGTGGTTAGGTAAAACCCTTTTAATCCGGCATCGTTTGATCTCTGTAGATCAATGGTTACCATGGAGCCACTTACTATACCTGGTAATTAAGACCTTTGTCCCTTCATTTAACGCGTGGCCCTTCGTGACTCACTCAGGATCCGACCCAGGTTGGGAAAGGAGCCCCATATGTGTAATCAACTCCAAATATCTATTACATGAGGTTATGATTTATATTATAGTGGTAAGTAAATGATACCATGTGCAACCTGTATCCATGGGATTAGCACTTTAATTATGATGGGATTGACCGTATATGGGATCCAAATCATATCAAATAGGTAAGTAATGCAACTGAAGGAAAGGGTTAATAATTTTTTACTATTATTATTGTTTATACATGTTACATATGGTATCAGAGCTCAGGTTTGCACACTGAGACTCTTTGGGAATAAAATGAGTAGTATTGTTGTTTCTTTTCCATTTTTTTTTCGCTAATAAATCTATGTATGAACACAGAGATAAATAAAGAGAGAATTAAGGAAGATGCAAGAGAGCCCAGGACCAACTGACCTACCCAGAACCACATATATAAACGCCAATCCTGATATTTGGATACAACTTGGCGAAGAGTCCCGACAAGCTAATGTAGTGTTACTCGAGACTATGTAGCAACCATGTGCTGAAATGATAAATTTAAGAACATATAATGAAAGACTACGAGAAGAGCAGGAGAAAATTCTCAAGAGTCTGCCCAATAGACAGAACCAACGGCATCTAGACCCCAGTGGGGAGGACCGGGAGGAAACCCTGATGGTTTAACACGGTGAAGAAAACATTGAGTCAGAGAGGCATGGGGAGGATGAGGAGGGACACACTGACAACATTTTCGACCAACACAAAACGAAAAGACAAAAAATTGCGTTATAAGGTGAGTTTAAAAAGATCAAACCATCACTCTTTGATGGGGAAACGACATAAGCAGCATAAGCATGGTTAATTGACATGGGAAAATACTTTCAAATTTATGAGTACAAGGAAAAACTGAAGGCACGGTTGGCGGTTTATCAACTAAGAGGTAAGGCCACCCTATGATGGGAAGAGGTCAAAACAGTAAGGAAAATCAATGAGGAGCAGGTCACCTGGCAAGAATTTCAAAAACATTTTAAGGATAAATATCTCACTGAATGATATTACGATGAAAAGGCAAAGGAATTTCATGAGTTAAGGTTTGGCACCTTGACCATGGATGAATACGTGACACGATTCACTTCCCTATTGCATTATGTGCCTTACATGAAAGAAGGGAAGGCAAAATCCAGCGTTTCATCAGCAGTTTACCCAATTTTTTGAAGGATAAGTTAGAATTTGACTGCCCCAGAAACATGGATGATGCTATTCGAAAAGCTCACATCTGCTATCAGTAGATGAAACAAAAGAACGAAGGGTCAAAAGGGAGTCCAAACATGAAAGGTAGAAATTTGACCCCAAGTAAACCCTCCAGATTTGCTAATGGCATAAACGTGCAGCAAAAGTCCCTCAATCAGTTTCTAGTTAAAAACCAATCAAGGACGACTTATTCAGAAAACAGACAACTAGAAGGAGTTACTAAATCAATGTATGATCAACAAACAAAACTGTTGTTACAATGTTGGCGATGCGGAGAACCACATTATTACAAGAATTGCATGCATAAGGCAAGAACATAACAATTATCAAACATGTAGGAGGTATCAACGGTTGGGGACATGGCAAGAAGTATGCCCAGAATTAATGTTGCTTTGGATGATCACCAGGCAGAATTCCGACCCACTATGATCGAATGTGAAGGTACGATTTCTAAGAAACTCGTCTCTATTTTATTTAACCCCGGCGCTAGCTTAAGCTATGTTAGCCCTAAAGTTGTAGATGAATGTCACAAAGCAGTAAATTCTCAAAACCATGGTTAGTACAGTTAGTGAAGAGAACAAAAAGAAGGGTAACTGAGAGAACATAATGTTGCCCCATAACTATTTTAGGACAGTCCATTCACGTAGACCTTAACATACTTCTTTTGGGTTCATATGACATGTTAATTGGAATGGATTGGTTGGAAAGGTGTTGGTCCCGACTAGATTGTAAACAAAAAACTGTTAGTTTCATTCATGAGTTAGGCCAAAGAAGGGAGCTCCAAGGAATTAAGATCAATACCAAGTTACGCCCCATTACGACCAGTTAGTTAAGAAAATATACTAAAAAGGGTTGTCAAGTATATGATGTTCAAGTAGGATTTTCAAATTCTAAACGTAAAATTATATCCATGGAAGACATTCCTATTGTTGAAGAATTTATTGATGTACTTCCAGAATCTATACTAGAACTACCACCAAAGCGTGATATTGATTCACAACTGAATTAATTTCGGGTGCAGCTCCTATATCCAGAGCCCCGTACCACATGAGCGTACCTGAGTTAATTGAACTCAAAATGTAGTTATAGGAGCTTTTGGACAAAAAGTACATTCATCCTAGTGTGTCCCCATGGGGAGCCCCTATTCTATTTGTACGAAAAAAGGATGGAAATTTATGATTATGCATTGATTATCGACAATTGAAAAAACTCACCATTAAGAATAAGTACCTTTTGCCACGTATAAACGATCTAATTGATTAAGTGCGAGGAACTAAAGTGTTCTCAAAAACTGATTTAAGATCTGGCTACCATCAAATAAGAATAAAGGAAGAAGACATCTACAAAATAACTTTCCGTACTCGTTATGGACATTACGAGTTTGTGGTGTTGCTATTTGGCCTCACAAATGCCCCAGCCACCTTTATGAGCCTAATGCATAGCATTTTCCATCCATATCTTGACAAATTTGTATTGATATTCATTGATGATATTTTAATATACTCTAAAAATCAGGAAGAGCATAAGGAACATCTGAAAACAGTATTGCAGACACTAAGGGAGAATCAATTGTAGGTCAAATTAAATAAGTGTGATTTCTTTAAGGATCAGATTCAATACTTGGGTCACGTTATATCAAAGGATGGTATCATAGTAGACTCGGAAAAGATCAAAACAATCATGGAATGGACAGCCCCAAAGAATGTCACTGATATTTGGTCCTTTTTGGGATTAGCCGGATACTACCGTAGGTTCATTGCGGGATTCTCAAAAATCACCTTTGCAATGACCTCTTTACAAAAAAAATGGATGCATCTTTCAATGGGCTGCAGAATGTCAGCAAAGTTTTGAAAGACTAAGACATCTACTCACTACTACTCCAATGTTGAAAGTAGCAGATCTGGAAAATTCCTTTATGGGTTGCATTGATGCAAGCAAGGAAGGTGTCAGTGGGGTACTAACTCAAGAAGGAAAGGTGATTTGTTACGAGTCTCAAAAGTTAAGAGATTATGAACAACGATACTCCGCTTACGATCTTTAATTAACATCAGTGGTACATACAGTAAAAATGTGGTGGCACTATTTGTTGGGGAAAATGTTTTTGCTGCTAAAAGATCATAGGAACCTCACAATTCTTTTTAACCAACCCAGTTTAAATGTTCACTAGGCTAGATGGACAACATTTTTGAGAGAATTTGATTTCAAAATGAAACATTTAAAAGGGAAAGAAAACCGTGTTTCCGAGGCCCTAAGAAGAAAGGTACATTGTGTCTATGAGGTCCAAATGAGTCAAGTATATTCAAATATTCTTGACATTGTTAAGGAGACAACTAATAGAGATTCAGAATACACCTTCCTTTGGCAACAGGCAAAGGAAAACTTGCTAAATGAAGAAAAATTAGAGTTTGAAATAAACTCTGATAACCTTATGACATTTCAAAACATAATTTACATTCCTAATCAAAGCTCGGTTAAACAACTGATAATGGACGAGTTTCATAGAAAACCTTGTGCGGGGCACTCAGATTACCAGAAAATTTTTTAGCCATCAAAAAAGGGTAATATTGGCTAGGATTGAGGAAATATGTCACCGAGTATTTGTCCAAATGCTTGGAGTGTTAGTTAGTAAAAGCTGAGCACCAACATCCCGCCTGATTTTTACAACCTTTACCCATTCCTGAATGGAAATGGGAAACTATATCATTGGATTTCATCGTTGCTTTACCTCACACAAGGAAACATCATGACTCTATAATGGTGGTAGTTGATAAATTGAGTAAAATACCTCATTTCATACCTGTGAAATCAACATATAAAACTGTGGAAATCGCAAATATTTTAATGAGGGATATTTTTCATTTACATGGAATACCCAAGGTGGTGATCTCAGACAGAGATGTGAAATTAACATCCACATTTTGGAAGACTCTCTTTTCAGGATTGGATACCTAGATTTGATTCAGTACTGTGTACCATCCCCAAACAGATGGGCAGACCAAACGGGTGAATCAAGTATTGGAGGATATGCTATGCATGTTTGTAATGCAACAACCTCACAAGTGGGAGGACTACCTCCATTTAGTAGAATTTGCTTACAACAATGGGAATCATGAATTTCTAGGTATGAGCCCCTTTGAGGTGTTATACGGGAGGAAATCCTTGGTATCCATAGACTGGAATAACCCAGTTAATAAGCTAGCATTGGGTCGTCACATGCTAGCAAAGATGGAGGAAACCGTGAAGAAGGTGAGATAAAATCTTCGGGCAGCTCAAGATCGACAAAAAGGGTATGCGGATAAAAAAAGAACTTTCAGGGAACTTCAACTCGGGGATCACATTTATCTAAGGATTAAGCCCCGCAAAAATTCCTTGTAATGGCGAGGTTATGGTAAATTAGCACCTCAATACTGTGGACCCTTCCAAGTCTTAATACAAGTTGGACCAGTGGCTTATAAGTTGGCACTGCCAAGCCACATTCGGGTTCACAATGTGTTTCATATGTTCTACTAAAGAAATATGTGTATAACCCTCAACACATTATTGACTTGGAAAATATTTAGGTAAAATAGTTAGACTATATAATTGGATATAATATTTTGTTGACAATTGAAAGTTAAATTTTAGTTTTTTGGTGTTTTAGGTCAAACTGGAAGGAGAATTCCTAGCAGAACCCTTTCGTATTCTCAACCAGAGAGAAACCAACTTGCTTAAGCGAGCCATCACCCAGGTTAAAGTGCAATGGAATCACTTTGGTCCAAATGAGGCCATTTGAGAAGAGGACCAGTTTATGTGGAAGACTTATCGAGCCTTCTTTTCAGAAAATAGAGAGAACACCAGGGATGGTGTTCCTCATATCGAGGGGGAGATGTAACATCCCCAATTCACTTAAAAGGAGTACGGTCACTAAGTTGATTTCGTTAAATGTTGAATCAGACTTTTTTTTTACTTGTTAATGATTTAATATTAATAGACTGAGGCTAGAGTGCCATGTATGTTGTGTTTACCAAAAACTGTTGGTAATGATGCTTTAATAAATAGCAATTGTTAATTGTGGTTAAAATAAACAGTTGCCAAGAAAAGGCACTTACCCTCTACTTGAAAAGGGAGAGAGGGAAAAAAGAATCCTAGAGATGGGAGGGGAAGGAAAAACACCAGTGGGATTTTTGCATAGGAAGACAATCAATAGAAAGTACATGACTTGAGGCTGGGTAGAAAACCCTCATGCCCAAGGTACTGACTATAGCTGGTTAATCCAGTGTGGAACACAGATAGTGCTCGGGGGAGAGTCTAGACGTAATTGCCAAACTTGTGGTTGGGAGGACGAGCCTATTAAACAGAAGGTAAAAAAACGATCTGCTGAAGAATAAGTGTCTGCCTAATATATAAGTAACTATTAAACTCATGATTTATTGTTCAACTCTCTGATAGATTCAAATGTTCTAGAAAGAAATGATAGTAGCAAATTAGTTAACTATTATCAATGAAGAATTTAGAAATGTAAAACAGGGTAAATGATTGCACTTACACCAATATATATTCATAAACAAATTATCACAGGAAGCTATATACCTTTGTTTAGAAAAACGAGTTAAATAACTTGATTGGACAACAAAGAATTCTATGCAAATTTAGAATTGGTATTATAGTAATAGTCCTCGACTATTAAAAATAGGAATCATTTAGAAAATTAATACAAGATGATCAAAGAATGAGCATAGATAAGCCAAGATTATGAATTTTAACTAGCATAACCACATACTTTTTCATGTTCACACCTATAACCGAAAATTACAATATCGGGCAGAAGGTGTTAGCCTTTGCAAACCATGCTACTTTTATGGTAATCCTACATGATGCTGGAAACAAATAAAAGAGTTCCTATTAGGCAGTGAATTATGAGATTATTCCTTACAAGCAATATACTATGAATACCAAGCTTTTGATGTTTGTCTTTTTCTTAAAATGTACTTTTATTCAGAAACAAAGAAATAATGCGAAGTAAACTCATGAATGATTGATTTCCATTCCATTGTATATTTAGTCAGAAGCAGAGACTTAATGCGAAGAAAACTTATGAACAATTGTTTTTTGTTTTATAAAATGTACAACTTGATTAGAACCAGAGAAGTAATGCAAAGGACTCTTCATGAGCAATAATAAAATTTTATGCCGCAGAACTTTACGAGAAAGTAAGCTGGATATAACCCATCATTTGGCCACATATGGCAATTGAAAACATATATCATTAACAGTATTACAGACCCCATGTGTTCAAGCTAACAAGCTTAGACCAACTACTAAACAATGGATTAATGAATAAGACATAAACCCTAGAAACCCTTAACCTTAACAGTAAACCAGAACCATAACCACAATCTTGTTGCCATGAACGAATTCCATCCTCAACCTCAAAATAACTTAGGAATAGTATCATGAGCAGAAGAGACCCAACGTGCACATACGATGAAGATATGGGTGAGGAGTCGACCTCCAGATGTTGACCTCCAATCAAAACAAGGGTAGTAGAATACCTGTGCCAAACCATTAAGTTCAAGGTTAAAAACTTGAAATCCGAGATCTTAGCTAAGCAGAAGAAAGATAAATGATAAAATTGATATGGTATACCTATGGATGAGTCATAAGCCAAAGCCTTGTTGATATCCTGTCAGTTCAAACCTGTCTAAATGACTCATAAATTTAATCGACATAATAAGCATATTCATAGAGGGTAGTCTCCCATTATTCTGCGAAGGGAGTACTTGGCCTATAACGATGAGTTTCTGGCTTGCCTCCGAAGAGCCGACGTCCCAACCTCTCGTGATACAAAGATTAGGGCCGATGCTGCAAACACATGAGCACACTCATTACCATGCCATAATATTTCAAAGATAATGTATACATTAAGAGTGCAATGATTCGATTGAATCGCAAGAAAGTTTACCTTACATGCTTCGTCGTGGGAACATACCAGCCACCATCTAGCGAGGGTTGAACTTTCTCAGCTGCCATAGAGGTTAGCTATTATGGAGTAAGAAACCCCGTTTAGTTTTGCAAAGAATGATAGAGTATCGACCAAAGAGGGATAAAGTGATTAGGCAAAACCCTTTCAATCCGGCATCATTTGATCTCTACAAATCAATGGTTACCATGGAGCCACTTGCTGTACCTGGTAATTAAGACCTTTGTCCCTTCGTTTAACATGTTACTCTTCGTGACTCACTTAGGATCGGACCCAGGTTGGGAAGGGAGCCCCATATGTGTAATCAACTCCAAATATCTATTACATGAGGTTATGATTTATATTATAGTGGCAAGTAATTCATACCATGTGCAATCCGTATCCCTGGGATTAGCACTTTAATTATGATGGGATTGACCATATATGGGATCCAAATCATATTGAATAGGTAAGTAATGAAACTGGAGGAAAGGGTTAATAATTTATTATTATTATTATTGTCTATACATGTTACATATGGTATCAGAGCTCAGGTTCGCACACTGAGACTCTTTGGGAATAAAATGAGTAGTATTGTTGTTTTTTTTCCTTTTCTTTTTTTTCACTAATAAATCTATGTATGAACACAAAGATAAATAAAGACAGAATTAAGGAAGATGCAAGAGAGCCCAGGACCAACTGACCCACCTGGAACTACGTATATAAACACCAATCCTGATATTTGGATACAACTGGACGAAGAGTCCCGACAAGCTAATGCAATGTTACTCGAGACTGTGTAGCAACCGATTGTTGAAATGATAAATTTAAGAACAGATAATGAAAGATTACGAGAAGAGCATGAGAAAATTCTCAAGAGTCTGTCCAATAGACAAAACCAACGACATCCAAACCCCAGTGTGGAGGACCGAGAGAAAATCTCGATGGCTTAACACGGTGAAGAAAACACTGAGTCAGAGAAGTGTGGGGAGGATGAGGAGGGAAGCTCTGACAACATTTTCGACCAACACAAAACGAAAAAATAAAAAATTCCATTATAAGGTGAGTTTAAAAAGATCAAACCATCACTCTTTGATGGGGAAATGACATAAGCAAGATAAGCATGGTTAATTGACATAGGCAAATACTTCCAAATTTATGAGTACACAGAAAAACTGAAGGCATGGCTGGCCATTTATCAACTAAGAGGTAAGGCCACCCTATGATGGGAAGAGATCAAAACAGTAAGGAAAATCAATGAGGAGCAAGTCACTTGGAAAGAATTTCAAAAACATTTTAAGCATAAATATCTCACTGAATGATATTACGATGAAAAGGCAAAAGAATTTCATGAGTTAAGGTTGGGCACCTTGACCATGGATGAATACATGACACGATTCACTTCCCTATTGCCTTATGTGCCTTACATGCAAGAAGAGAAGGCCAAATCTAGCGTTTCATCAACAGTTTACCCAATTTTATGAAGGAGAAGTTAGAATTTGACTACCCCAGAAACATGGATGACACTATTCGAAAAGCTCGCATCTACTATCAGTAGATGAAACAAAAGAACGAAGGGTCAAAAGGGAGTCCAAACATAAAAGGTAGAAATTTGACCCCAAGTAAACCCTCCATATTTTCTAATGGCAGAAACGTGCAACAAAAGTCCCTCAACTGGTTTCTAGTTAGAAACCAATCAAGGACGACTTATTCAGAAAGCAAACAACTAGAAGGAGTTACTAAATCAGTGAATGATCAACAAATAAAATCATTGTTACAATGTTGGGGATACGGAGAACCACATTATTACAAGAATTGTCTTGCATAAGGCAAGAACATAACAGCTATAAAAAATGCAGGAGGCATCAACAGTTGGGGATGTGGCAAGAAGTATGCCCAGAATTAATGTTGCTTTGGATGATCACGAGGTAGAATTCCAGCCCACTATGATCGAATGTGAAGGTACGATTTCTAAGAAACTCGTCTCTGTTTTATTTGACCCCGGATCTAGCTTAAGCTATGTTAGCCCTAAAGTGGTAGATGATTGTCATTTTTAGAGAAGTAAATTCTAAAAACCATGGTTAGTACAACTAGCAAGGGGAACAAAAAGAAGGGTAACCGCGAAAACAGAATGTTTCCCCATAACTATTTTAGGACAGTCCATTCACATAGACCTTAATATACTTCCTTTGGGTTCATATTACATGTTAATTGGAATGGATTGGATGGAAAGGTGTTGGTCCCTACTAGATTGTAAACAAAAAACTGTTAGTTTCATTGATGAGTCAGACCAAAGAAGGGAGCTCCAAGGAATTAAGGTCAATGTCAACTTACACCCCATTACGGCCAGTCAGTTAAGCAAATATATTAAAAAGGGTTGTCAAGTATATGATGTTGAAGTATGATTTTCAAATTCTAAACATAAAATAACCTCCATGGAAGACATTCCTATTGTTCAAGAACTTATTGATGTATTTCTAGAATCTATACTAGGACTACCACCAAAGCGTGATATTGATTTCACAATTAAATTAATTTCGGGTGCAGCTCCTATATCAAGAGCCCCATAATACATGAGCGTACCTGAGTTAATTGAACTCAAAATGCAGTTACAAGAGCTTTTGGACAAAAAGTACATTCATCCTAGTGTGTCCCCATGGGGAGCTCCTATTCTATTTGTACGAAAAAAGGATGGAACTTTACGATTATGCATTGATTATCGATAATTGAACAAAATCACCATTAAGAAGAAGTACCCCTTGCCACGTATAAACGATCTATTTGATAAGTGCAAGGAGCTAAAGTGTTCTCGAAAACTATTTTAAGATATGGCTACCATCAAATAAGAATAAAGGACGAAGACATCTGCAAAATAGCTTTTCGTACTTGTTATGGACATTACGAGTTCGTGGTGTTGCTGTTTGGCATCACAAATGCCTCAGCCACCTTTATGAGCCTAATGCATAACATTTTCCAGCCATATCTTGACAAATTTGTATTGATATTCATTGGTGATATTTTAATATACTCTAAAATTCAGGGAGAGCATAAGGAACATCTAAAAATAGTATTGCAGACACTAAGGGAGAATCAATTATACGTCAAATTAGATAAGTGTGATTTCTTTAAAGATCAGATTCAATACTTGGGTAACGTTATATCAAAGGATGGTATCACAGTAGACTCGGAAAATATAAAAACAATCATGGAATGGAGAGCCCCAAAGGATGTCACTGATATTCGGTCCTTTTTTGGATTAGTCGGATACTATCGTAGGTTCACTAAGGGATTTTCAAAAATAGCCTTTCCAATGACCTCTTTACAAAAAAAGGGATGCATCTTTCAATGGACCACCGAATGTCAACAAAGTTTTGAAAGACTAAGACATCTACTCATTACTGCTTTAGTGTTGAAAGTAGTAGATCCGAAAAATTCCTTCGTGGGTTGCATTGATGCAAGCAAGGAAGGTGTCGATGGGGTACTAACTCAAGAAGGAAAGATGGTTGCTTATGAGTCTCGAAAGTGAAAATATTATGAACAATGATACTCCGGTTATGATCTTTAATTAACAACATTGGTACATGCACTAAAAAAGTGGTGGCACTATCTGTTGGGGAAAACGCTTTTGCTGCTAACGGATCATAGGAGCCTTACAATTATTTTTAACCAGCCCAGTTTAAACGTTCACCAGGCTAGATGGACAATATTTCTGAGTGAATTTGATTTCTAAATGAAACATTTAAAAGGGAAAGAAAACCATGTTGCCAACGCCCTAAGCAGAAAGGTACATTGTGTCTATGAGGTCCAAATGAGTCAAGTGAATTCAAATATTCCTGACATTGTTAAAGCGACAGCTAATAGAGATCCAGAATACACCTTCCTTTGGAAACATGCGAAGGAAAACTTGCTAAATAAGGAAAAAATAGAGTTTGAAATAAACTCTGATAACGTTCCGACATTTCGAAATAGAATTTACATTCCTATCCAAAGCTCGGTTAAACAACTAATAATGGACGAGTTTCACAGAAAACCTTTTGCCGGCCACCCGGGTTACCAAAAAATGTTTTTAGCCATCAGAAAAGGGTACTATTGGCTAGGATTGAGGAAATATGTCACCGAGTATTTGTCCAAATTCTTGGAGTGTCAGTTAGTAAAAGCTGAGCACCAACATCCCACCTGATTTTTACAACCTTTACTCATTCCTGAATGGAAATGGGAAACTATATCGTTGGATTTCATCACTGGGTTACCCCCGCACAAGGAAAAAACATGACTCTATAATGGTGGTAGTTGATAAATTGAGTAAAATACCTCATTTCATACTTGTGAAATCAACGCATAAAACTATGGAAATTGCAGATATTTTTATGAAGGAGATTTTTCATTTACATGAAATACCCAAGGTGGTGATCTCAGACAGAGATGTGAAATTCACATCCACATTTTGGAAGACTCTCTTTTCGGGATTTGGTACCTAGATCCAATTCAGTACTGTGTACCATCCCAAAAAGGATGGGTAGACCGAACGGGTGAATCAAGTATTGGAGGATATGCTACGCATGTTTGTAATGCAACAACCTCACAAGTGTGAGGACTACCTCCATTTAGTAGAATTTGCTTACAACAATGGGAATCATGAATTTCTAGGTATGATCCCCTTTGAGGTATTATACGGGAGGAAATCCAAGGTACCCATAAACTGGAATAACCCAGTTAATAAGCTAGCATTGGGTCCTCACATGCTAGTGGAGATGGAGGAAACCATGAAGAAGGTGAGATAAAATCTTCAGGCGGCTCAAGATCGATAGAAAGGGTATGCATATAAAAAAAGAACTTTCAGTGAATTTCAACCTGGGGATCACGTTTATCTAAGGGTTAAGCCCTAGAAACATTCCTTACAGTGGCGAGGTTGTGGTAAACTAGCACCTCAATACTATGGACCCTTCCAAGTGTTAATACGAGTTGGACCAGTGGCTTATAAGTTGGCATTGCCAAGCCACATTCGAGTTCACAATGTGTTTCATGTGTCCTACTAAAGAAATATGTGTATAACCCTCAACACATTATTGACTGGGAAAATATTCAGGTAAAACAGTTAGATAACTATATGACTGGATATATTATTTTGTTGACAATTGAAAGTTAAATTTTTGTTTTTTGGTGTTTTAGGTCGAACCGAAAGGAGAATTCCTGGCAGAACCCCTTCGTATTCTTGACCAGAGAGAAACCAACTTGCGTAAGCGAGCCATCACCTAAGTTAAAGTACAATGGAAGCACTTTCGTCTGGATGAGGCCACTTGAGAAGAGGAGAAGTTTATGCAAAAGACTTATCGAGCCTTGCTTTCAGAAAATAGAGAGAACACCAGGGACGGTGTTCCTCATATGGGGGGGAGATGTAACATCCCCAATTCACTTAAAAGGACTAAGGTTAATAAGTTAATTTCGTTAAATGTTGACTTAGACATTTTTTTTTACTTGTTAATGATTTAATATTAACAGACCGAGGCTAGAGTGCCATGTCTATTGTGTTTACCAAAAACTGTTAGTAATGATGTTTTAATAAATAGAAACTATTAATTGTGGTTAAAAGAAATGGTTGCCAAGAAAAGACAGTTACTCTCTACCTAGAAAGGGAGAGAGGGAAAAAAGAATCCTAGAGCTGGGAGGGGGAAGGAAAAGCACTAGTGGGATTTTTGCAGAGGAAGATAGTCAATAGAAAGTACAAGACTTGAGGCTAGGTGGAAAACCATGATGCCCAAGGTACTGACTGTAGCTGGTTAATCTTGTGTGGAACACAGATAGTGCTCGAGGGAGAGTCTGGATGTAATTCCTAGACTCGTGGTTGGGAGGAAGAGCCTATTAGACAGATAGGTAAAACAATGATCTGCTAAAGAATAAGTGTCCGCCTGACAGATAAGTGACTATTAAACTCTCATGAATTATTGTTTAGCTTTGTGATAGATTCAAATGTTCTAGAAAGAAAGGATCATAGCAAGTTAGTTAACTATTAATTGATGCAGGTCTGAATTTATCAATAATGGATTTAGAAATGTAAAACAAGGTAAATGATTGTGCTTACACCAATATACATTCATAAACAAATTATCACAAGAAGCTGTAGACCTTTGTTTAGTAAAACTAGTTAAATAACTTGATCGGTCAGAAGAGAATTATGTGCAAATTCAGAATTGGTATTATAATAATAGTCGTCGGCTATTAAAAATAGGAATCATTTAGAAAATTAAAACAATATGATCCAAGAATGAGCATAAATAAGCCAATATTATGATTTTTAACGAGCATAACCAAATACTTTTTCATGTTCACACATATAACCAAAAATTACAATATCAGGCAGAAGGTGTTAGCCTTTGCAAACTATGTTACTTTTATGGTAATCCTATAGGATGTTGGAAACAAAAAAACAGTTCCTATCAGGCAGTGAATTATGAGATTATTCCCTACAAGGAATATACTATGAATACCAAGCTTATGATGTTTGTCTTTCTCTTAAAACGTACTTTTATTCAAAAATAGAGAAATAACGTGAAGTAAACTCATGAACAGTTGATTTCCATCAAATGTATATTTAATCAGAAGCAGAGACTTAATGCGAAGAAAACTTATGAACAATAGTTTTTTTTTATAAAATGTACATCTTGATTAGAACCAGAGAAGTAATGCAAAGGATTGTTCATGAGAAATAATAAAAATTTATGCCGCAGAAGTTTATGAGAAAGTAAGCTGGATATAACCCATCATTTGGCCATGTAGGGAAATTGAAAACATATATCATTAACAGTACTATAGACCCCATGTGTTCGAGCTAACAAGCTTAAACCAACTACTAAACAACAGATTAATGAATAAGACATAAACCTTGAAAACCCTTAACCCTAACGGTAAACCAGAACCATAAGCACAATCTTGTTGCGGCGAACGAATTCCATCCTCAACCTCAAAATAACTTAGGAATAGTATCATGATCAGGAGAGGCCCAATCTATACATACAACGAAGATATGGGTGAGGAGTCGACCTCCAGATGTTGACCTCCAATCAAAACAAGGGCAGTAGCATACCTATGCCAAACCATTAAGTTTGAGGTTAAAAACTTGAAATCTGAGATCTTAGCTAAACAAAAGAAAGATAAATGAGCAAACTGATATGGTATACCTGCGGATGAGTTAGAAGCTGAAGCCTCGTTGATATCCTGTTAGTTCAAACCAGTCTAAATGACTCAGAACTTTAATCAACATAATGAGCATATTCATAGAGGGCAGTGTCCCATTATTCTGCGAAGGGAGTACCTGGCCTATAACAATGAGTTTTTGCCTCGCCTCTGAAGAGCTGTCATCCCAACCTATCATGATATAAAGACCAAGGTCAACCCTGCAAAAAAGTGAGTATAGCCATTACCATGCCACAATCTTTCAAAGGTAATGTATACATCAAGAGTGCAGTGATTCGATTGAACTGCAAGAAAGTTTACCTTACGTGCTTCGTCATGAGAACAGACCAGCCAGCATCTAGCGAGGGTCGAACTTTCTTGGCTACCGCAGAGGCTTGCTACTGCAGAGCATGAAACCCGTCCAATCGACGAAGAATGACAAAGTATCGAGTAGAGAGGGGTAAAGTGGTTAGGTAAAACCATTTCAATACGGCATTGTTCGATCTTCGCAGATCAACGGTCACCATGGAGCCACTTGTTGTACCTAGTAATTAAGACCTCTGTCCCTTCGTTTAAAGCGTGGCTCACTCGGGATTCGACCCAGGTTGGGAAGGGAGCCCCATATGTTTAATCAGCTCCAAATATCTATTACACAGGGTTATGGGTTATGATTTATATTATAGTGGTAAGTAATTCATACCATGTGCAATCCATATCCCTGGGATTAGCACTTTAATTATGATGGGATTGACCATATATGAGATCCAAATCATGTTGAATAGGTAAGTAATGCTACTGGAGGAAAGGGTTAATAATTTTTTTTTATGTTTGTTTATACATGTTAGAAAACAAACCCTAAAGGAATGATTAAATTTTCAACCAAATATATCTATCTAAAATAATATTAATATTGGTTTTAATTATGAGAAAAATGTGTATCTTTTATAGAAATAACTTTCAATATACAAAAAATTTAGTCATGCTATAATAATGAAATGTTCTTACCGAGAATAAAAATAATATTAAGTTTTAAGT
>APFE031226004.1:129242-185018 GCA_000404065.3 Pinus taeda | reverse complement strand
AAAGAGACCAGTTGAAGAGCGACAAGAAGAAGGATGCCAAAGCCCTCTTTCTTCTCTTCCAATCAGTACATGAAAGTGTCTTTCCACGGATTGCAGCAGTAACAAAATCCAAAGAGGCATGGGATATTCTCAAGACTGCCTATCAAGGCATGGAGAAGGTGAAGACTGCAAAGTTGCAGATGTTGAGGAGAGACTTTGAAACACTCAGCATGAAGGAATCTGATACAATAGATTCATTCTTCACTCAGGTTATTGGTTTAATAACCCAGATAAGATCTCATGGTGAAATTCTTGAAGAAAGAAGAATCGTAGAGAAGATCTTGAGATGTTTACCCTCAAGGTTTGAAGCTGTTGTGGTAGCAATAGAAGAAACAAAAGATCTCTCACAGTTCATGGTAGATGAACTGAGTGCTTCTCTTATGTCTCATGAACAAAGACTAAGTAGAGGAACAGATTCCTCTTTTGAGCAAGCATTCAAGACTCAGATGTATTTCAACCAAAGAAAAGGTAGAGGCAGAGTAAATAACAGAGGTCGTGGAAGAAGCCAAAACAGAGGCAGATATTATCCTGCAAGCACAAGCGGAAGGAGCTACAATCAGAACCAATATGAAGGTTCAAGCAAACAACAAGCTCATGGACAAAGGTATGACAAATCCCAAGTCCAATGTCATTATTGTAAGAAATATGGCCACTATGCCAATGAATGTAGGAAAAAACAAAATACCCTGAATAGTAGGCATAATGCTAATTTTGCAAATGAAGAAAATAAGAATCCAAAGAATGTGTTGTTAAAATGTAACATTGCACAAGACAAACAAGAAGATTTTTGGTTCTTAGACTCAGGTTGTAGTAATCACATGACTAGAAATATTGCAATGTTTGCCAATCTGGATGAAGATGTGAAATCTGAGGTAACAACAGGAACTGATAGTAAGATATCTGTCAAGGGTAAGGGCAGAGTCAGTATCCGAGCAAGAAATGGAGAACAGATGATTGTGCCAGAGGTATACTATGTACCTGGCCTAAAATGTAATCTTTTAAGCATTGGACAACTCATTGACAAAGGTTACAATGTGTTCCTCAAATATGATACGTGTACAATCAGAGATATACCTCCAAGTAAGAAGATCATTGCACAGGTGCAGATGACCAGCAATACAATGTTTCCTCTCAAACTCAGGACATATTTTAAGGAAGGAAGAACTATTGCAGTTGTAACACAAGAAGTCTTTCAGGAACAAGTGAAATATGTGAATTGGTTGTGGCACTTGAGATTTGGACATCTCAATTTCGGAGGCCTGAATCTGTTGCACAGAAATAGAATGGTAAAGGGATTGCCGTTGATCGAAAAACCAGACAGCCTTTGTGAAGCCTGCATCTTGGGCAAGCAACACAAAGAAAGCTTCCCAGCAGGAAAGAATATAAGGGCAAAAGCACCCTTGGAAATTGTTCACTCTGTTGTGTGTGGACCGATGCAAATACCATCACTTGCCGGAAATAGATATGTTTTAACTTTCATTGATGATTACACCAGAAAGACATGGGTGTATATGCTGAAACAGAAGAGTGAAGTGTTTGAGAAATTCCGCCACTTCAAAACTCTTGTTGAGAAGCAGTGTGGGCATTATATCAAAGTGCTCAGAACATATAGAGGAGGAGAATACATCTCCCAAGACTTTCTGCGTTTTTGCAGAGAGATTGGCATACACAAGCAGTTCACCGCAAGGTATACACCTCAACAAAACGGTGTTGCCGAAAGAAAGAATAGGACCATTCTTGACATGGTTAGAAGTATGTTGAAGGCAAAACACTTGCCGCATGAGTATTGGGCAGAAGTTGTCACTTGCGCAGTTTACATCTTGAATAGATGCCCAACTAAAGCTGTCATGAACAAAATACCAGAAGAAGCAGGGAGTGGTCAAAAGCAAACTGTCACTCACATGAGAGTATTCGGTTGTGTAGCTTATGCACATGTACTGGATCAGCTAAGGAAAAAGCTTGATAGTAAGGGGGAGAAGTGTGTGTTTGTTGGCTATTGTGATGAGTCAAAAGCATACAAACTCTATAATCCATCCACTAAGAAATTGATTGTAAGCAAAGATGTGCAGTTCATTGAAGATGAAGCTTGGGATGGAAGCTTAGAGAAGACAGTGAATGTGAAGACAATTGTGTCTCATGAAGAAGAACAGGAAGGGACAGCAGCAAATAATCCTTCCTTGGTGGTTCCTCCTCCACCACAACAAATTCAGCAAACCACACCACAAGTTGGAATTCGAACAGCCTTAAGAAGTCAAGGAAGTGCTTCTTCAAGCACACCACAGGGATCTGAAATACCCTCAAGTTCGGATGGAACTTCCAGCACACCAAGAAGACCAAGATTCAAAAATCTGAATGAGATTTATGAACAAGGAGAGGTAAGTAACAATATCGGTCTGAATTTATTATTCTCTTTGTATTGTCATGTTGATGACCCAGTTCATTTTGAAGATGCTGTAAATGAAGATAAATGGATTGAAGCAATGAATGAAGAAATTGGTGCAATTGAAAAGAGTAAAACATGGGAGTTAGTGGACCTCCCTGAAGGCAAAGATGCCATTGGAGTTAAGTGGGTCTATAAGACCAAAAGAAATGCTGAAGGCAAGATTGACAGGTACAAAGCAAGACTTGTTGTGAAAGGCTAAAAGCAGCAACAAGGCAAAGACTATGATGAAACCTTTGCACCAGTAGCAAGGATGGAAACAGTCAGAACAGTGTTGTCTATTGCAGCACAACACAAATGGAAGATTTATCAGATGGATGTTAAATCTGCATTCCTGAATGGAGTGTTAAGAGAAGAGGTTTATGTTGAACAACCTCCAGGTTATGAAGTTGTTGGCTAAGAGCATAAAGTTTGCAAACTGAAGAAGGCTCTTTATGGGCTGAAGCAAGCTCTAAGAGCATGGTACAGCAGAATAGATGCTTATCTGATTGAGAATGGGTTTGATAAGTGTGATGGTGAACCCACACTCTACATAAAGGAGATTGATGGTAAGATTATTATTGTTGTTTTATATGTAGATGATTTGATTTTTACTAGCAATGATGCTTCTCTCATTGCTGATTTTAAAGCAGTCATGAAAAGTGAATTTGAAATGACTGACTTGGGCTTCTTAAGATATTTTCTTGGAATTGAAGTAGACCAAAGTGAAAATGGTGTTTTCATTTCTCAAGATAAATATGTAGAAGCAGTGTTGAAGAGATTTAACATGCAGAACATCAAGGCAGCTGTGACTCCAACTGTAATGGGGCTGAAATTGACCAAAGAAGACAGCAGCAAGGATTTTGATCCAAAATTGTACAAGAGCATAGTTGGCAGCCTTATGTACTTGACTGCAACTAGGCCAGACATTATGCATGCTGTGAGTTTAATCTCCAAATTTATGGAAAGACCGAAAGAGACTCATTGGCAGCTAGCCAAGAGGATTCTAAGGTATGTAAATGGAAAGAAGGGGTTTGTTATTCTATATTCCTCTTCTGAAAGTTTCATGTTGACAGGTTACATGGACAGTGATTGGGCTAGAAGTGTTGATGATAGAAAAAGCACATCAGGATATGTGTTTCATATGGGATCGGGAGCCATCTCATGGGCTTCTAAGAAGCAACCAGTTGTGTCTTTGTCAACAGCAGAGGCAAAGTATGTGGCAGCAACAACAGCAACATGCCAAGCAGTGTAGCTTAGAAGAGTTCTCAGAGATTTGTGTCATGAACAAGAAAATGGCACAACCATTTACTGTGACAATAGCTCAGCAATAGCTTTGTCTAAAAACTCTATTTTTCATAAAAGAACAAAGCACATAGATACTAAATTTCACTTCATACGTGAATTGGTTAACAATGGTGAGATTGTTTTGCAGCACTGTAGAACAGAGGATCAGCTAGCTGACATGTTGACAAAACCATTAGCAAAGAAAAGTTTTGATCATTTCAGGAAATGCCTAGGTATGTAGCAGTTGAAAATTAAGGGGGAGTGTTGGAATTTAATTCCAACTGCAACACAATAACTGCTGATCTGGAATCTGATTTCCGAAGATATTTCAGGTTATTCGATGCCGCAAAGTCACTTCAGATATTTTGCACATTAATGTGCATTAAATTCACAGAATTTAATTCCCCTGCAACCGCCGACTTGTTTTCTTGAGAAAGGCATCACCGCTTCTTCATTCAATACGCAGATAAGCGTTACAAGATATTTTTGGTTATTTTATTGTTTAAACTCAGATATTTTTTCCTCTATAAATTAATGAACAACAATTCTGTTTTTAAGAAAATGAACAACAGTTCTGTTTTAAGGTTAGAAGACTGAATAAAGAGTCTCTTCTATAAATGCACAACAGTGCTGAACCTGCAATTTTATGAGATAAAGAAAATTGGTTTCTGGAACTGAAGTGTTCCTGTTGTTATCCCCGTGTCAAGAGGAAGACGAATTTGTATCAGCTTGTTTACTATTTATGAATACAAGTTTACTGTTTAGCTTGTTTACTGTTGTTGTTACACCAAGTGTCAAAATCACGTTCCTATTACACCGTAAGTCTAAAAGTGACTTGACGTCAATCGTTGCACGTTGCTGTTACACCAAGCGTCAAAAAGTGACTTGATGTCAACCGTTGTACGTTGTCGTTACACCGTAAGTCAAAAAGTGACTTGACGTCAAAACGTGTTGCTGCAACACCAAGATCAGCAACTAGCGGAATTACGTTGCTGCAACACCAAGAACAGCAACTGACGAAACTGTGTTGCTGTTACACCAGTTTCGCATTGCTGTAATACCATATTCCACAGATGTTTTTTTTTAATTTCCGCTATGCAATTATCAGTTTTGTTTGTGAATTATCAAAAATTCTAACAATGTTGCTCCAACACCACACTACATTGCTGCAACACCAAACTGCTTTGCTGAAACACCATTTCCAGCAAGCGATTTTCTGTTTTCTGTGTAAAACAGAGTGTTAAAAACAGAACAATTTTTTTTTGTCTGTCTGTTATGGAATTTACAGAAAATTCTAACATTATTTGACTCTATAGCACGACAAGGAACCTGAACCGGTGTGGAAGAGGGTCGACTCATTGGCCCATGTGGCTGCCATGCGGATGGAAGGCAGTCATTTTCCACACCATGCATCGACTTGTAAGGATCTTGGTAGTCCATTTGTTAGGTCTTTGAATCAACGGTGGAGATGTATTAGTTTAGTTTTGGAGTAACTACCCCTACAGTCACTCCGATGTGTCAACTTCCATTTTCACATTCTATAGTTGGAGAATAGGCTCTACAATATAGGGTTTCGGTTGAATTATCAAAATTTTAAGTTTGGCCGATTCCTCCTCACCAGAGTCAAATAGTAACAAGTTAATGGCGGCTAGCGTGGAGTCTTATTTTCTGCAAGTTATTACTCAAACCCCATATGTGCTTTTGCATCGATGCCCTTAGAGGCTATGTCTTGGTACTTGCGTCATCCTCTTACAAGTTCTTTTACGCTCTCAGCTCCTGATTTTGATTTCATTTATTCGACTAAGGTTTTTTTTCCAGACTCTCTCTCTAGGGGAAAATATAATTCAAAGATTTTAATTGCATGGTCTTACTCCCACTCCAAAAGCTTGCACAGGTTTCAAGATTTCACTTGCCAGATAATGTTTTGAACCCTACCTCTTTAAGTTTCAAACCCTAGTATTTTTTTTTCCTTTTATGTCCCTCGCCATGGCTCTAATGGTCTCGTTTTTGCGTCCTAGAGCAAGGTTGTGGAAATGTGGCTTCCAAAATTGAGACAGTAAATTCCTGTTTACTATGTTCCTGACATGACATATCCCTTTTTTGTTTCCACGTATTCACGAGGTTATCTTGAGAATTTTTAACTTTATTTCTTATTTTCTTCATATGTTTGCTCAACACTTAGGGTCTCTTCTCAGTTAGCCACGTACTTCAGACATTTTCGAATGCTTACCTCGCACCTCCACAAGGTTATCCACATTCTTGCAAATATTTTATTATTTTCCCATGGTTTCCACATTGAGTTGTCGAGACGGTTTCATGTTTAGGGTTTGGAATGAGATGAATGGGGATGCCACTACTCTTAATCGAAAATATGTACCTTTTTTTCTAAAGGAACATTAAGGCCACAATTTCTGCTAGCTTAATTTGTTTACAAGGTTCAAACTAGGTTTTTGGTTTATCTTTTTTATAATAGCTAATATAATGGGTTTTGACATTGTTATAATAACTATGGTAACTTGTTAATTTTGACAATTGGGAGCAATTATCTCTTAGTTGGTTTTGTAAATGTGTTAAAAAAACCTCCACAGATGAATCTAGCTAGTAAAGGTTGAACGCACAGCTTTGCAGAGCAAAAACACTAAAAGAAAATCGAAAGAAGAAAAGAATGATGCATTAGAAAATATGTTATAATGCTCATGATATAGCATTACTGGGTGAAGATCCCAAGGTAATGTACTATAGTGGTGATGAATGAGAAGACTCAACACCTACAACAAGTTCTGGAGATAACTAGTCAGTTGCGGAGTTAAAGAAGGAGCAAATCAAGGAGTAAATCATGCAAAAGGAATCTTGCATGCAATCCCATGCTCTAACTAAGAGTCCGCATGCAGATGTGTAGTAGTTGCACATAGTCGCATGCTCTAACTAAGAGTCTGCATGTAGGTGTGTAGTAGTTCCAACACCCCCCCTGAACACCACTATGGGGAAAAATAGAAAATGGGCCCTGACAACTAAGGCCAGAGGTCACCCAAAATACAGTGCAACTTGTATTAAAATTGAGGAAAGAGGGAAAACCTCGTGGGAAAAAACCCCCCCTCAAAATACAATGTAATCAAGAGAAAAGAGGAAGAAAAGAGAGTTGGTAAGCAACTGTGTCCTTCACTCCAAGACGATCACGCAGAGAGCGAAACTTCTGCTCAGTGAATGTCTTGGTGAAGATGTTTGCAGTTTGTTCTACTGAGGGACAAAACTGCAAATCAATGACCCGATCATGTACTAAGTCTCTGATGTAGTGCATATGGATCTCTATGTGCTTCGTCCGCTGCCGCTGTACTGGATCCCTGCAAAATTTGAGAGTGCTCTGGTTGTCACACCAGATGACAATGGGCTGGTGGAACTGAACGCCCAACTCAGTGATGAAGTGTTGTAGCCACACACCCTGAATGGTGATGTTGACTACTCCTCTGTACTCAGCCTCAGCTGAAGAGAGAGCAATAACAACTTGCTTCTTACTCGACCAACAGATAGAACCAGATCTTAGACTAAGTGAATATCCGAAGGTGGACTTGCGATCAATGTTGTCTCCCGCCCAATCAGAACCTGTGAAGCCAAGGAGATTCAATGTAGTGCCTACTACATAGTGAATCCCAAAGGTGATGGTGCCCTGCACATATCGGAGGATGCGCTTGGCAGCATTCCAGTGTAGCTCATGTGGTTCCTGCATGTATCTCGAAATTTGCCCCTACTGCATATGAGAGATCTGGTCTAGAGTGGGTGAGGTACAATAAGCTCCCCACTAGCTGTTGGTAGAGAGTGCTATCAACTAATGGAGTGTCACCTCCATTCTCAAGGCAGATCCTAGACAGAAAAGGAGTCGGTGCTGGCTTGCAGTCAGTCATGCGAAATCTCTCGAGAAGATCCTGTGCATACTTAGCCTGAGAGAGTTTGATGCCTGTGGCATCCTGGCTAATCTCAAGACCAAGCAAGAAGTGTAATGGACCCATGTCTGTCATCAAGAACCTATCATGCAAGGCCCTCTTGACTGTAGCAATGGCTAAAGTCGAGCTTCCAATGATTAGGAGATCATCTACATACAAAATTAAGATAAGAAGAGAATCATGTGTCAAGCATGTAAACATTCGGATCAGACTTACATCTTTCAAAGTTTTGTGATAAGAGAAAAGAGTCCATCTTCCCGTACCAAGCTCTCGGGGCCTGCTTAAGGCCGTAGAGAGATTTCTTCAGTCTGCAGACCAAAGATGAATCCTGAATGAAACCATGTGGCTGCTCCATGTAGATCTCCTTAGATAGGTCTCCATGAAGAAAGGCATTCTTCACATCCATCTGATGTACTTCCCACCGCTGGGCAGCCGCAATGGCAAGTGTAAGGCGTATGGAATCCATCTTTGCTATTGGAGCAAAGGTCTCGTCATAATCAATGCCATTCACTTGTTGGAAGCCTTTAGCTACTAGCCTCGCTTTCTGTCTGGTGATTTTCCCATCTGCAACACTCTTGGTCCTGTAGACCCATTTTCATCGGACAAGTTTCCTTCCTGAAGAAAGGGGGACCAGATCCCAAGTCTGGTTCTCAAGGAGGGAGTTATACTCCTCCTCCATGGCAGACTTCCAAGATGGATGCCCAATAGCCTCAGCATAAGACTGTGGATCAGAAGACTGAACCAAATGACAATGCCAGGAGGGCGATGGTTCAATGGAAATGAGGACAAGAGGAGGTTCAATAAACTCTGAGCTAGTCCTCTGCAGATTAGAATTTTCCCCGACAAGACCATTTATGGCAGCTGGTTGGTCTTGTGCATATATCTCACGTAAGCTCCTTGTTCTCTGATTTATGACAGGGGAATATGATTTACTGTTGAAAGCCCGATCTGGGCTTGGATGTGGATCATCATTTGCATGCACTAGATTTGTATCTAAAGACTCTGTCTCTGCATTTTCATGCTCTTCCTCGGCACCTGCATGATCTGTATTTGCATCTGAGTGCACTTAATCATCATCTCTGACATGAGGTAGATAAAAAGTGTTTTCATGTGGCAACTGAGGTGCATGCGAGAGACTTTCCTCAAATTTGACACTTCGCTCAATGATGAGCTTGTCTATAGAGGGAATGAGGAGTCGATATCCCTTCACACCATCAGGGTATCCAACAAAGATGCACTCATTGCTCTGTGGATCAAGAGATTTCTTCTTTTCAGAGGGGATCCGAGCCCATGCTCGAGAGCTGAAAACACGAAGGTGAGTGATCTCTAGTTTAGTGCCGCTTCAAGCCTCAAAGGTGGTCTGATGCTTGATAGACCTATGAGGAGATCTGTTCTGGATGTAGTTAGAACAATTAAGTGCTTCGGCCCATAGCTTATGAGGCAATGACTTAGCATGCAGCATGTAGGAAGCCATCTCTTTGAGAGATCGGTTCTTTCTCTCAGCAACTCCGTTCTGTTGCGGAGTGTATGGAACTGTGTACTACAACTGTATGCCGGACTAAAGGTAAAGGTTCCGAAGTGTTGTGTTAACATATTCCCCCCCATTTTCTGTACGGAGGGATTTGATCTTTCTCTCTGAATGTGTCTCAACTAGTGCTTTGAAATCTTCAAAGTGCTCAGAAACTTCAGATTTGTTCCTGAGAACATACACCCAAGTATACCATGAGAAATCATCAATAAATGTAAGCACGTACTTTGTTTTGTTGATGGAAGGATGAGGAAAGGGCCCAATGAGATCACTATGGATCAGATCTAGAGGAGAGGATGCTCTATGAGTCTTGCCGGTGTCAAACTTTTCTCTGGGATGTTTGCCAAGAACACACCCTTCACAAACTCCATCGGAGAAACTGATATTTGGCAAGCCATCCACCATCTCATTCTTTCTTAGCTGCTGCATATACCTGTAATTTAAGTGACCAAACCTTTCGTGCCAAAGCCTACTACTATCATCAGCATGTGTAAGCAATAAGGAGGATTTAGATTCAATAAATTCAGAAAATGTATACAGTCTGGTTCCATTGTTTACCTCACCAGTTGCAATTTTGGCGCTGCTATGTAGATCATATATGTTTACTGCATCTAGAGTGAATTCCGCTCTCTTTCCGATGCCGGAATGAGTGATCTGATAAACTGAAAGCAGGTTTACCGAAAGTTTTGGAACATGAAGCACATCTTCAAAGCTTCCATGTAAAAGTTCCACTCTACCTTTTCCGGTGACCTCAATAGGTGAGTCATCTCCCATGAGGATGGGAGGTCCTTTGCATGCATCCAAAGAGGAATAGACTTCTTTTGCAGTAGCCATATGATGTGATGCACCAGAATCTATAATCCATGCATCAGGAGAAGAATTAATTGCAACTAAAGCATGAAAATTATTTCCTCTCTCGTGTGGCGGATCCTCAGTTTTCTTCTTGGAGCCCTGAGGGATGTGATCCCCAACGTTGTGCTTCTGAAGGATTTCTACCATTTGGTCAATTTGTTTCTTCATGCAAGAGGATTCTGAATGGAATCCTTTTTACAGTAGGTGCATTTGTTTCCTTTTTTCCCTTTCTCATTTCTCGAGCCGAAGGAGTCATTGAAGGACTTGGTGTACCCTTCCTTCCTTGGATGGGAATGCGCTTTTCCCTTGTCTTTTTGCTGCTGATTTTTCTAACTTGAATCAGATCTGTGATGTTTATTGTGGCTGCTATCATGCACAGCAAGTGCATTTGCTTTTGGAGGTTTGATTTTCCCCATGCCAATGAGTTTATCTTGCTCAAAAATAAGGGGCTCCATAAATTCTTTGAGAGAAGGCATAGTGTAGGATTTACCTATTGTGAGCCTTACTGAATGAAATGTAGACACAAAGACGAAGTATTCCAGTCTGAGCTTTGACATAATAGAGAGAATTTGGCAACTCTCCTCCTTGGATTTATCAATTCCACAACCCTTGAGTTGCAGCAATAGATCATTATATTTGGTGAAGAAGTCTTGAATTCTATCGTAGTTCCGTGGATCCAATGATAGCAGCTCCACTTCGAGCACATGTCCTTTCATCTCATCCTATTTCCTGTAGAGATCTTCAACCTTTTTCAAAATCTCATTGGGAGTATTGCAAGCAGATAGATGAAACTGCAACTTTGGAGAGATGCACATGCATATGGATCCATGGGCATCATCCATACGGTTGAGGTACTTGGATTTCTCTATGGCTGAAGTGGGTTCCACTTCTGTAGCCATGGTAATCTTGTACAACCCTTTTTGATGAAGGTATCGAGCCATTTGGTCCTTCCATTCGTGATAGTTGTACGGTGTTAGGGTCGATGCTTTGGGAAACTCCATTTTTCTGTCAATCATCGATCTCCAAGCTGTAATAATTGCAAAATAAAGTACTAGTGTGCCTTTTATCTAACAACCTGTGGGCTCTGATGCCATGCAAATGTGTTAAAAAACCTGCACAGATGAATCTAGCTAGTAAAGGTTGAACACACAGCTTTGCAGAGAAAAAACACTAAAAAAAAATTGAAAGAAGAAAAGAATGATGCATTAGAAAATATGTTACAATGCTCATGATATAGCATTACTGGGTGAAGATCCCAAGGTAATGTACTATAGTGATGATCATGAGAGAACTCAACACCTACAACAAGTTTCAGAGATAACTAGTGAGTTGCGGAGTTAAAGAAGGAGAAAATCAAGGAGTAAATCATGCAAAAGGAATCTTGCATGCAATCCCATGCTCTAACTAAGAGTCCGCATGTAGATGTGTAGTAGTTGGATGTAGTCGCATGCTCTAACTAAGATTCCTCATGTAGGTGTTTAGTAGTTCCAACAGGTTTTCCATAACTCAAGTTCCTAATTTGTCTTTACCACTAGTTGTACAGATAGACAAGAATCACTAGAATCCCTGAAAATATGTGATTGTATCTCAATAGTTATAGTTTTCCTTATACTAGTCAATTGTGGTCCTAAACTATAGGATCTAAATTATATACTGCGACTATTTATGCCAAATGAGTATCAGTGAAACATAATTTAAGCCTTTCACACAAACTTATTGTTTTTGACTTGGTATCAGAACCAAGGTTCTTCACCTCATATCTAAATTTTCATATACCCCTCGCATCATGACTAAGGATCAACCCGAATCATCTTATGTACCAATTATTCATGTTCAATAAGAAAACCCTAGTTTCACCACCAATATCATCCTTACCGAAGTTAATTATGATGTCTAGTCCCAAATCATGGAAATGCAGATAGCAGGGCGTGAGAAGCTTGAATACCTCACAGGTAAAACACCTATTACGCAGGTTACTGATGCTTCCTATGCAAAGTGGTATGTTGAAAATTAAAAGGTCAAAGGATGGTTGCTGACTTCTATGTCACCGGAGATTATGAAGCGTTATCTTACATTATCTATTGCACGTGAAATATGGACTTCTCTTGCTAAAGCTTTCTATGATGGGTCAGATGAATCACAACTCTTTGCACTGAATCAACGGGCATTCTCCACCACACAGGTTGGTCTTTCTCTTTCCACCTATTATGGTGATCTAATAAAAATCTTCCAAGAACGAGATTATCATGATAGGATTGTCATGAAGGATCCCAAAGATGTTGTTGCCTATAAAAAATTAGTTGAGAGACTGCAGGTTCATAAATTCTTGAATGGACTCGATGCAGACTTTGAAAAAATTTGAGGTGAGATTCTCAGAAAGGATCATGCACTCAATCTTGAAGCAACTTATGCATATGTTCACCGTGATGCCGTTCGTTGAGCTGCACTTCATGGTGAACCTGAACACTCTGAATCCACTCCTATGGTGGCTCGTCCAGGCAAGCCTTACCAATCGCAAACACATTCGAAACCAGATCGCTCTTCTAGTCTGTCGGATCACACAATTGACCAAAATCGGTCATTTGGATCACAAAATCGTAGCTATGAAATAGGGGCTACAAAATCAGAACATGTATGTACTCACTGTGGAGAAACCTAGCATACAAAGTCACGTTGCTATGAATTAATTGGATATCTAGAATGGTGGGATCGTGCCAAGGCACATCGCATGCGAAATTCAAAGTCAAATCATCATGCTTCTGTCGCTGTGGTTGAGCCCTCCACCAACACCAGTACTATTGAGGAAGCCTCTTCTTTCATTGCTACTTCTGGAAATGTTGGTAAGTCTCTTCATACCTCTGTCCCTGTTAGTCATAATGAATGGATAATTGATTCAGGTGCCACATATCACATGACCTTTGACAGTAAACATATTCAGTGCATGAAATCCTCAGACCACCATATAGTGTCCACAGCCAATGGTACTCCCTCTCTTGTGGTTGGAGAAGTTTTAGTTTCTCTTACACAAAATTTGAATTTGGATTCTGTTCTATTTGTTCCTTCTCTTAATCATAACTTATTGTTTGTTTCTCAAATAACCCTCACTTTGAACTGTATTGTGATATTTTGGCTTAACCTTTGTGTTTTTAAGAACATTCGGACTCGAAAGACAATTAGTTATGGTACTAGGAGAGGAAAGTTCTACTATCTTGATCTACTGTTGGCAAGCTCTAATCAGTTGGCTCAAGTTTTCTCAGTTAATAAGTCTGACACACATCAAAATTCAGAAGTCTGGTTGTGGCACAAGCATTTAGGTCATGTATCTTTTGGATATTTACAGAAATTGTTTCCAAAGCTCTTTTCTCAATTAAATGTTTTGGATTTTAAGTGTGACATTTTTGAACTAGCTAAAAGTCACCGTGTCCCATTTCCTATTAGTATGCATAAAAGTCCTGCACCTTTTATGGTTATTCACTCTGATGTCTCGGGACCTACAAATACTTCTTCTTTGAGTGGGGCATGTTGGTTTGTTTCTTTTATTGATGATCATACTCGCATGACTTAGGTTTGTTTAATGAAATCAAATAATGAAGTTAGTTCCCTGTTTGTGCAATTTCACAAAATAATAGCCACCCAATATCAATCAAATATTCAGGTTCTTCATACCGATAATGGTGGAGAGTTTGTTAATCAAGACTTGAAACAATACCTAAATTTACATCGCATTGTTCATCAGACGACTTGCCCTTACTCCCCTCAACAAAATGGGGTAGCAGAATGAAAAAATCATCACATTCTTGAAGTTGTTCTTGCTTCCTTGTTTGGGGCTCATACACTTATTAGTTATTGGGGAGAGGCCATTATGGCCATAGCTTATCTCATTAACCGTGTACCCTCTAGTCCACTACAATTTTTGACTCCCATTGATGTTCTCCATAATACTGTGAGTGCCCCTACCACACTGAATCTGTCCCCTAAAGTTTTTGGCTGTGTAGCCTTTGTGCACCTTCACAAACCCTTGAGAAAGAAATTGGAACCCCGTTCCCTTCGGTGTGTCTTTGTTGGCTATGCCTTGCATCAAAAAGGTTATTGGTGTTATCACCCCCCTTCTCATAAAATTTATGTTACACTTGATGTGGTCTTTCATGAAGATGATATGTATTATTCTGCATCTCCACTTCAAGGGGATAATAGAGATGAAATGGAGGCTTTGCATCATTCTTTGGACTTTGATCTTATTAGTGGAGATAATTTGGACACTAGGGGTGAATGTGACCATTTGGAAACTAGTGATGAATGTCCAAGTTATGGTGACACTGTAACTCACAGAGGTGATTTTCCAGATGGGAAGCAAGTTTTGGAGAATGAGGTTCTGTATCAAATGGAAGTGGAAGTGTCGTCTGTGTCTTCCTCCTCTCACGATGTACCACCAAGCCAATTGTCTTCTCCATCCCATTCCATGCCTGAGCTTTAGGTAAACTCTGAATCTGAACCTCACTTAAAAATGTTACTAGGTCGAGTCACAAGAGGGAAACCCAAAGTTAGCTATGAACCTATTCTCAACTCCAAATCTAAGTATCCCATAAGCAATTATGCATCCTACCATAGACTGTCAAATGAGAGTGAGGCATTTTTGAATCAATTATCTATTGTAGCTATTCCTAATAGTGTGTAGGAAGATTTGAAAGATCCTAGATAGAGGGAGACGATGAATGAAGAAATGAAGTCTCTTCAAAATAATTCGACGTGGGAAATTGTTGACTTGCCTGAAGGGAAGATACCTGTTGGATGTAGGTGGGTATTCTCCATTAAATACAAAGCTGATGGAACCATAGAACAGTTCAAACCAAGACTTGTCGCCAAGGGATATACTCAAACATATGGAATTGATTAAATGTAGACATTCGCACCAGTGGACAAAATTAATACAGTCCATATTTTACTATCTCTTGCATTGAATTTTGATTGGCCTTTGCATCAATACGATGTAGAGAATGCATTTTTGCATGGAGATCTCCAAGAATAAGTATGTACAGAGTTTCCCCCTGGCTGTAAGCTACACAATAAAGGCAATAAACAGGTTTGTAGATTGAAAAAATCTCTATATGGCTTGAAGCAATCTCCTAGAGCATGGTTTGGAAGGTTCACTAGCTTTATGAGGTCTATTAGTTACAAGCAAAGTAACTCAAACCACACTCTCTTCTTGAAAGATAATGGAGAATGAATCATAGCCCTCATTGTGTACATTGATGATATGATAGTAACTAGAGATGATCCTGAAGAAAGGAAAGCATTGTAAGAATAGCTTGCCGGTGAGTTTGAAATGAAGGATCTTGGGGAATTGAAGTATTTCCTTGGAATTGAAGTGTCAAGATCAAAGAAAGGTATTTTTCTTTCACAACAGAAATATGCCTTAGACTTATTGAAGGAAATTGGCATGACGGGATGTAGTCCAGCTAACACCCCTATGGAAGAAAATCTGAAGCTAGGTGTGCACCCAAACCAAGTTCCTGCTAACACGGAGCGTTATTAGATATTGGTTGTAAGATTAATGTATCTTGCATATACTCAGCCGGATTTAGCTTATGCACTAAGTGTTGTTAGTCAATTCATGCACTCCCCAAGCAAAGAACATATGAATGTTGTCATCCGGATCTTATGCTATTTGAAGTCATCTTCAGGAAAGGGAATTTTATTCAAAAAAGGTGATAGCTTGGATATTAAAGGTTATACAGGTGTTGATTAGGCTGGGTCAATTGAGCATAGACATTCTACATCGGGCTACTTCACTTTTGTAGGGGGAAATCTGGTTACTTGGTGAAGTAAAAAACAAGAGGTAGTTGCTAGATTCAGTGCTGAGGCCGAATATAGAGGAATGGCTAAGGAAATATGTGAATTGTTGTGGATTAGAAATCTGTTGCAGGATTTACATATGAAACAAGTCGGTCCTATGAATTTATACTTTGATAATAAGGCAACGTGTGATATTGCTCATAATCTAGTTCAACATGATCGAACTAAGCATGTTGAAGTTGATAGGCATTTTATCAAGGAGAAACTACAAGAAAAGTTGATTGAAGTTCCTCATGTTTGATCTCAAGACCAACTTGCTGATGTCCTAACCAAAGCAGTGTCAAACCAAGAATTCAATGGCTGTCTCAACAAACTTGGCATGAGTGACATCTACTTACCAACTTGAGGGGGAGTGTTGACAATTGGGAGAAATTATCTCCAAGTTGGTTCTCCATAACTCAAGTTCCTAATTTGTCTCTACCACTAGTTGTATAGATAGACTAGAATCACTAAAATCCCTGAAAATATGTGATTTTATCTTAATAGTTATAGCTTTCCTTATATTAGTCAATTATGGTCCTAAACTATAGGATCTAAATTGTACACAACGGCTATTTATGCTAAACGAGTATCAGTGAAAAATAATTGAAGCCTTTCACACAAAATTCTTGTTTTTGACTGTTAATATCAGTTTAAAAAAAAGGTTGTTTAGATTACAATTATTTATGGCTATAACAACTCTTTCGAACTTCTTTCTCTTTTGAATTTATGAATATATGTTTGTAACAAATATTGTGAATTTATAGTTGTAGTTTCTTTATATTTTGCAAATCTTATTTTGGTCCGCTCTACGTCTTATATTTTAGGTTTATTTTGTCACTGATACAATTTTGTTTGTGCTTTACTTGCATACAAATTTTACAGGGTTTATTTCTGACCCTTGTGGCTATAACTAATTTCTTTCTCCCTTTTTTTTTGGTTTTGGTTTTGTGTGTCTTGAAGCACAATTACAATATATTCTTACACCACAATGTTATCTTTTCTATATTACTGTTTGGGGTTTAAAGTTGTGGTAATTGTTTTGTATCTGTTGTATATATTTAGTTTTAATATTCCATGTATATCTTCTAATTATATACATAGATTTGTTATATATAGTTAATCGATAATATCTTAGGCTATAATCTCTAGTGAGACCCATCATGGGACTTGTTATACTTTTCTATGCCCTAACTCCTCTTGTCCAATAATATTGTTTTTGGGAAGGAAGGTAAAGCGTTTACCTTCTGAAACCCTAGAACAACTAACGAGGACTGGTATTTAAGTCTAGCTAATAAATATTTCTAACTCTCACATAGTTCCCTCAACTTAATTTCCAAAATATTTTAGGATAAATAAAGGACTACATCATTAGTCAGTTTTGTAACCCTTACTCTCCATACTATGATAATATTGTTTTGTCTTTGTTGGTAGATTCATTTATTCCACCCTTACTTTCCATACTATGATAGTATCATTTTGTCTTTGTTGGCAGATTCATTTATTCCATGCAACATGAGGTTTAGTTTAATAATATGGTTACTCACCTTAACTTTCTTCCCTCCAATTATGACAAGAGTAAAGATTTACTTTACCTTAAAGTCTTCCCTGCTACCTATAACAAGTTAGAGACACATAGAAGAATACTAACATGTGCATATCCATGAGTCTGACATGACATATTAACATAGATAGATAAACATATAAAATAAATCTAGTTCAAGTTAATTATTTAGCTTCCTTCAATAATATTACTCCTTTTCCAAAAAAAAAAAAATCATCATACCATTTAAGGCAACTAAATAATTATCTAGATTTCCTAGAAATGAGTTAAAGGTCTTCAATTTTCCTCTCAAACTTGAACTATCTTCTATAGTTGGTCCCCAGCCCCGAACTTTTCTTCTCCTCTCAGAAAATAGTCCAAAGATTTATTTTCAGATGTCACCTCTTGAACCCTTGTAGTACCATCTTGCTTACAACCACTCTTTCTCTCCCATTGTTTAAATATTTCATCAATATTTTCTTTCTCTCCCACAATACTCTTATGCAAATTTCACCTCATGACATTTTTCTTTAGTTATTATCTATTCAACCTATAATTCCCCTTTGGCCAAAAGGATGATTTTTTCCTTTTTTTGTTTATGCCCTCTTTTGGGCATAACTAATTCCATGTATTTTGTGATAGTTAGGAGTGTATAAATTGTTATGTAGATTTTCAATTTCTCATGAAGTTTCAATCAAAATCATAAGACACAAACCTACTCTATTTCTTTGTGGAAACTAATTCACAATTTAGAACACGAATCACAAATATCCAATGAGAAATAACACTCATGCACACAATATTTTTTCGCAGGGAAAGTAAAATACTAAAAACCCTAATGCATGCTTACATCAATATGATGAATAGAGATGTATTACAATTTATTTTCTCAACCAAGCACACCCTGAAAGTGAATAAGCTATCTCTCTTCTCACTGAGAATCTCTGACCCAGAATTAGTCAATTTCCGCCAATACTTAAGCCCCTATTTCCTTCTGGAATTGTTGAGGAAATAGGCTCATGTTCTTTCGGAATTCCCCCTTATTTGCTTACGCAATTCCTCTAGGTTGATCACCTGACCAACACAATAACTATACTCTCAATTTCGTATACAATTAATTGTACATTGCCTTGGAAACTTCACCACAATGAGGAAAATCGTATTCATTGCATGCGTGAGCTAATTATTAGTTGATTGACGAGTTAAGTAGATGATCTCTAAGTTAGACTGATGTCCCACTACTTAACAAAACACCCACTAGTTCTATTAATAGTTAGAACTAGTTTAACTAATTACAACTAAAGTTAACTCAACCTAGACTCCTAAAATTCAGGAATCACTTCATAAAACTGAAATTCATGCCCCTAACATGAATTATCTGAGTTAACTGAGTGAAATGTGCCATGTCATGTCAGTTAACTACTCCAAGTTGTTTGCTGATGTGGAATTTTGAATTTCCTCAATTTGACTAAGGCAAAATCAAATTAAGAGTTTCTTGTTGTGTTTTTCAACACCCCCCCTCAAAAATAAAGGGATTATTAACCAACCCTATCATGCACATGTGGAATGTACGTTATGCAACACCTCTCACTATTGTTGTTGCAACTGCAAAAACTGCAACTAAGAAGCATTACAAAAACATTGAATCAATCTGCAATTGTCTATTCAGAAACAGTGATGCTATTGATTCTGCTACTGAGCCTCCCACTCTAATGTCAACACTCCTCAACACTCCTTAGTATATGAATCAAACTTATCCTCCTGCTACTAAATATTGTGGGCCCTCATAGCAAGGTAATGATCCATGAGGAGAACGCGTCAATGGACCTTACACAAATTTCTATAACTCTTGGACTAATGATCCACATCACTCCACCTCACTCATGGAGGTATAGTTGCATGTGCTCACTCTTCCCACTTGGCCCAAACTCTCCCCTTACTAGAGTTCTCTTCTCGGGAAGATGTCTCCACTCTGCCTCCTCTTTGCCTATCTATTTGTGGCTACTCCCAACTTCCCGAGGATCCTTCTAAGGCTCTATTTTGAGAGTTTTATCCTACTCCCTCTCAATTACCATATCTATAATCTATGCCTTGCTCCTCAAGGTTGTGCATGCATCTTCTACCTCAAGTGCATACATGTTCTTGAGTCAAACTCTGATTTGCTTCACCCATCCCATGACTATGTGTCTCAGGAATTCCTTTCCTTTTTGAAGATCACATCATAACCATGGTCTTCCAAAATTGCTATTGAGATGAGATTTTTCATTAGGCTTGGAACGAACATGAAATTCTTGATTCGAATAGGGGATCTAGACTCCCTCTGAAAGGTGACTATACTAATCTCACTCACACTGTACCTTTCATCATCCCTAAACTCAATATGCATATGGAGATATTTCTCCTCTACATCACTGAAAAACTTTCAACACCTAGTCATGTGGAATGAGGCACTAGAGTCCAAGTACCACACACTCCCCATCAAAGTGCAGGTCGTGCATGCGATAAGGGTGAACTCAAGCTTGAACTGTGAAGCAAAATATTCAGCTGTTGCTCCTCTTGTAGGTTCCTTCTTGCTAGAAGGTTTTTTGTGTACACTTTGTAGCATAGTGCCCGAATTCATGAAAATTGGGACATTTAATTTTGGACAAGATTTTATTATTTCCCTCTGGGATGGATTCGTCCTCACCTTGGGAATTATTTCCCCTAGCCTTCGTTCCTTTCGTGGCTAGAGAAAATTCCTCTTCCTCTTCTTTGGAGGAGGTTCCATATATGGTATTCCACCTTATTTCCTCATGTACCGAATTAGTCCCTAAGCATTCCCAATTTGGTAGTTTCTCCCTCCCATTCACCGAATCTTGGTAGTTATGCCAACTCTTGGGATGACCTAAAAGGGTTAGGCTTACCAAATCATCATCTGAAATAATAACACCAACTCTTGCAAGATCATCACAAACTTGTGTGAACCTGCTCAAATGCTGTTGAATAGTGTCATTCTTTTGCATCTTGATATTTCAAAGTTTATCCTTGAGTGCCAAATTCATGTAGTCACTACTATTCTAGAATAGATCTATCAGTGTTTGCCACATTGTATAAGGAGTTTCTTTCCCGTAGAGAGTTGTGACAATGTTGTCCCATACTCCCTCCAACATTATTCTCTTTTCCCCAACTACATTTTTCTTCCATTGGGCTAGGTTTTGGACATCGACTTCTCATGATCTTGCAACATCTATCTTGATGTATTCTCGCAAACCATTTTCATCCAATATCGCTTCCATGCGATCCTTCCATATGCTAAAATTAGAGCTTCCTTCCAAGGCATACTTTAGCCTCAACTTGTTGAAGCTCATCTTCCCAACTCTGAAGAGAACCTGCTACACTAAACTACATATTCAAACCTTTTGAGAAACAAATTCAAAATTCTTACTCTAATGTGAATCATGCTCTGATACCGTGTAGAAAGTTTGTGTATATTTTCAACTTCTCATGAATTTTTAATCAAAATTATGAGACACAAACCTACTCTACCTCTTTGTGGAAAGTAATTCACAATTTAGAACACCAATCACAAACATGCAATGAGAAATAACACACATGCATAAAGTATTTTTTCCCTACGAAATTCAATTGCTAAAAATCCCAATGCATGCTTGCATTAATCTGATGAATAGAGATGCATTACAATATATTTTCTCAACTGAGCATACCCTACATGTAAATAACCTATATATCTGCTCATTGAGAAGTTCAGACCGAAACTTAGCCAATTTTTTCCTCTACTTGAGCCCCTACTTCCTTGCACAATTCCTGAGGAAATAGGCTCCTATTCTTTAGGAATTCCCCCCATTTTCCTATTCAATTCTTCTGGGTTGATCACCTCACCAATACAATATCTATACACTCAATCTAGTATATAATTAATTGTACACTACTTTGAAAACTCCACCACATCTGGGAAACTAGTATTATTTGCATGCATGAGCTAATTATTAACTTATTGATTAGTTAACTAGATTATCTCTGAGTTAGACTGATGTCCCAATACCTAATTGACCACCCACTAGCTCTATTGATAATTATAACTAGTTTAACTTATTACAAATAAAATTAACTCAATCTAGGCTCCTAAAATTTAGGAATCACTACATACAACGGAATTTCATGCCCCTAAATTGAATTAACTGTGCTAACTAAGTGACAATTTCCATGTCACCTCAGTTAAATATTACAAGCTGTCCGTTGGTGTGGTATTTCAAATTTCCTCAATTTGACTAAGGTAAAATCAAATTAAGAATTTATTGCTGCATTTTTCAAGGAGTTGCATCTCATGCGATAACCTTTAACACATTTTTAGGAATTTTAATGGATCAAAAATTCATTTCTTCTTCCGTTAGTTACAATAAATATTTACATTAAAATGTCATGCCCTTATTCATTTATCTTTTCTAGCCAAATAATTAAATAAGAAAACATAAGTAATTGCTCAGGGGTATTAAATCTTCACTCCTCTTCACATGGACACTATCCTTGGTGTTTCAAATGCTATTCTTCTTTGGAAAAACATAGGAAAATAATTCATAATTTTCTCTTCCATTTCCTAGGTGGCCTCCTTAGGCCCAAAATGTTTCCATTACACTTTTACCTAAGCAATGGTTCTATTACGAAGAGTGGCTTCCCTTCGATCCAAAAATTGTAGAGGCTCGACTTATAGAACATTACAATAAATTATATGGGTAGGATAAAGTATATATTTCTTTAAAAGAGACACTTGAAATACATTATGAATTCTAATATGAGCTAGTAATACAAGCTAGGCCATTGGCCCAACTCTGATCAATATCTCAATTGGTCCACAGAGCTGGGGAGCCAATTTAGAATAGTTCCCCAATTTAAAAGAACTATTTTCTGGTTGTAATTTCAAATAAACATGTTCAACCACCTAGAACTCTTTATGGGTTCTTTTTAAATCAATGTAACATTTCTTTCTATCTCATGCATCTTACTAGTTTTTCCTGATTTTCCTTACCATTTGCTCCATTTCCTACAATAACTATGGTCGTAAAACAAACATGTCATCAAGTAGACTCCAACTTAGAGGAATATGACACACCTCCCATACATGGCCTCAAAGGGACTCATCTTGAGTGATGCTTGATAACTACTCTAATAGAGGAACTCCACCAAACGTAGATAGTTCTCCCATTTTGTAGGTCAGTTCATTACATACATACATAACATTTCCTCAAGAACCTGGTTAACTCTCTCCATATTCCCATTACTTTGTGGATGGTATGCAATGCTAAAGTTTAGCTCCATGCCCATTCTAGTAAATAATGACCTCTAAAAGCTTGAGGTGAATTTCGGATCTCTATATGATATAATTGTCTTGGGTATGCCATGAAGACTGAAATTTTTTTTCATGAAAATTTCAGCCACTTATGCAGCTCTATAAGTGGATTGCATAGGTATAAAATGGGAAGCCTTCGACAGTTTGTCTACTACCGCCATAATGGAATCATGTTTCTTTCGTGTTTGGAGGAATATAGTAATATAATCCAAGGAGATCACTTCCCACTTCCACCCTAGTATAGGTAGGGGGTTCAATGATCCAATGGGGTGCTAGCATTTTGTTTTCACCTTCTAACATTCTTGGCACCTTTCCAAGTATTAAACAACTTCCTTCTTCATCCCTAGCAAAAAAAAAACATTTTTAATGATAGTAATCATTTTTCGATACCTTGGATGACATGGAAAATGTCTCTTATGATCTTCATTTAGTATTAATATCTTAATTTTTTCATGATATTGAATATAAGTTGTATTCTTATATGTTAACAATATACTTTTACTAAGTTCATAGTCAACCCATTTCCCATAGATCATATTTAATTTACAAGACCTTCACATATATGATTATAATTCTGATCTGTTAATGTTGCTTCCTTAATTTGTTCTAGAATGTCTATATCAATTTTTCTTATTGTAATTTCATACACTTGTTTCAAACTTCGAGTTAATGTGTATTCTACCTTGTTTTATTTTCCTTCAATATGCATAATGTTGAAATTGTATTCACTCAAGAAATCCATCCACCTAGCGTATCTAACATTCATGTCAAGTTGGTTGAAGAAACATTTTAGAGTTATATGGTTTGTAATTAAGGTGAAATTTTTTTCCTACTAGATAGTGCCTCCACATTTTCAATGCATGGATTACAACTGCCAACTCCAAATCATAAACTACATATTTATTCTGATGTTATTTTAGTTTACGTGACTCATAGGCCACTATGTGCCCCTCCTACATAAGCATACCTCCAAGAGTTTCTAGGAACACATTAATGGATACTTCAAAATATTTGTGTGTATATGCTATTTTGAACACTAGAGCAATAGTAAGTAGATATTTCATCCTCTCAAAACTTAACTGACACTATTGCGTCCACTCAAATTTCATTCCTTTCTTCTATAGAGAGGTTATATGATATATTCACTTTGAGAATCCTTCTATGAACTTGTGGTAGTAATTATAATCTCATGAATGATATTATATCCACCACATCTTTTTGTATTGGTCAATATAGAATAACTTCCACTTTCATGGGATCTAATGTTATTCATTCTTTCAAAATCACATGGCAAAAATATTGTATCTTATCTTGGAAGAACTCGCATTTGCTGAGTTTTTCATACAATTGATGTTCACATAAGGTTTGTAATATTGTTTCTAAATGTTTTTTATGTTCTTCCAAAGTTTTGGAATGTATTAATATATCATCTGTAAAAATCAATACAAGGTTATCCAAAAATTTACCAAACACATTGTTCATTAAACACATAAAGGTGGCAAGTGAATTTGTAAGCTGAAAGGTAACACTTTGGATCTATAGTGTCCATACCGAGATTGAAAGGCTATCTTTGGTATGTATTCTTCTCAGATGGCGATATCTAAATACAAGATCTATCTTAGAAAATATAGTTTCCACATTAACTTCGTCAAACAATTTGTCTATACGAGGTAAATTATATTTAATTTTTATTGTTAAATTGTTTAGTTAGAGGTAGTAAATGAACGATTTGAAAGTTCCATCTTTTTTCTCAACAAAAAGAACTAGTGCACCCCATGTTGACACACAAGGTCTAATATAACCCTTATTGATTAATTCTTGCAACTGCAGTTCTAGCTCCATTACTTCTGATACACTCATCTAGTAAGGGGTCGTTTATACTAGTGTTGCTCCAAATATCAATTCTATGGAGAAATCTACCCACCTTTTAGGTGGTAAACCCAAAATATCATTTTGAAATACATCTGGATGATATCTTATAACTTCTAATTCCTCCAAAGACATAGCTTATTGTTTCAAGGAGTGGTCTTCCATTTTAATAGGGGAACATTTATAGTCTTTCCTTGTAGATTTTCTTAGTTACAATGAAAATATTTGATATACAAAGATGGGCCTGTGTATGGCCCTTATAATTTATGTTTCTCCATTTTCTGCAATATACATGACTATTTTTTTAAGGAAATTAACAATTTCCCTATGAATTTCCATCTAATCCATTCCTATTAAGATATTTTATGAGCCTAAAGGTAGTATGTTCAAGTTTACTATAGTCTGGTTCCCATTTAATACAATTGAGCATGAACTTACACAACTGCCAACTTTTATTTTTGCATCAGTAGCCAACTAAGCCAACTAAGACCTTTTATATGCAAGAGATACTAATTTACAAATCTCTACAACCTTAGGTATAATATAATTTAGGCTAGCACATGTATCAATTAATACATAAATAGATTGGTCAAGGATACTACCTTCTATATCGACCATGGTAGATTGATGCTCCACTCAACGCTCTTCCAAGGCCATGCAAATATGTGAAATGTTACTAGATACAGTGTTGATGGTGGAGGCCTCATGGATATTTTGTACATCTTGGGCTAATATTATGTTATAAGGATACTTTTGTGGGAGGTGGGGTTCACCACAACCACAAAAATTCATGGTCCTTTATCTTTTCCATTTGGTCCTATATTAGACTCAAGTTGTTTAGACCCAATTTGAGTTTTCATTTGATATTTTTGGTTATGATTTTTAATTTTTTTGAAATTCAGATCTTGACCCCCTTTACCAAACTATTTAAACTATGAATTTTTTCCTCCTTTACCACTTTGATCTAAATTGGTATTTCTTTTTATTTAGCCAAGATTTGGAGTTTTCATTTTTGTACTTGGATTTTTGGTATAAAATTATTACTTTTTAGATAACCTCATCCAAGGTTTTGGGGTTATCATATTCAATTCACTCCTTAAATGTAAGGAAGAGGAAGTTTATGAAACATTATATCTTCACTTCTTCTTCTTTTATGTAAGGTACATAACGTTGAAAATTAGTGAATTTAGTCACCAACTCATCCATATAAATCTAGTCCAGTTTTAAATCATGGAAATCATTCACCTGATCAACAAAATATAGTTTAGTTAAATATTTCTCCTTGAACACTCACTAGAATTCCTCTGAGTTAACCCCCTTTACTTCTAGGTTATGTATTGTTCTAAAATACTCGCACCATTTGGCCTTTACTTCAATGGTGTAGTTATAAATGTGAAAATATCAATTAATATTAAGCATCAAAGATTCTATTGTTTCCTCAAATTCCCCATTGTAAGTTAGGGTCCTCATTTTTCTTGGGTTTCTTCCTAGATTTAGACTAAAATTTAATGAACTATGCTCTTTCTCAGATTTTCCTTTTAACTTTCAACCATCTCCTCATTTGTCTTCCATTTTGAGGTTTCTCCCTTTCTCTCTCCCTCTCTCACTATTTCCAAAGTCTTTGGGTTTGACTTATCTTTTGAATTCTTGATTAATTTCTCTTATTCTACACCTTCCTTAAATAATTGTTCATGTCCAACATGAAGATTGGTTATTTCCATCTATAGGTCCTTTAATATATTAAATAATTCCCTAGTAGGGATTGGTTCTTGTTGGCCTGAATGCACATAAATTTATTCTTCACCTATATGAGTATCTTCATTGTGCTCTTCCATGGATTTTCTCTTATCTAATATTTTTCTATTTTATATGTGTGAAATTAAACATTCATTGTTAGATGAAAATATGGTTGGCCCAAAGGTCTCAATTTTGAACATGGCGCTCTAATACCACTAGTGATATCCATTCTATTTGATGGGCCTAATTGATAGGTATATCATAAGGCCCATCTGGCCATCCTTCAACCTATATTTACCTTTTTCCTCGCATTTAATAACATATTTTTTGCTATAATGTGTTTATTAGGAAGATTAAAGGATATTTGTCATATCTCATGGCCTAATAGGATTAATATGTAGGAAAATAGTGCACTTAAGTGCATTTACTATGAAAATATATGTTGGATGCAGTTGGAGAATTGTTGGACAGATAAATCGATCTTGCGGACAAGGCCGATCTCCCTAGTATCAGAAGATAGTCTAGCAACAAGTAGACAAACAAATCTATCTTTCTCTAAACATATACGATTCATAAATAAAAACTATATAGGTGTTAAGACCCTACCTTAAGTCCAACGCTAATTTGTAGTGGCCATCCTTCAACCGTTCGAAAAAGTTTCCTTTTGAGAACCTACAATCACAAACAAGCAAACATCAAATAGCACCTGCATAGCTAATATCATAAATCATGTCCATTATGGTGATCAAGGGATCCATAACATAAACCGTAAAACAACAACTTATTGAGAAAAACAAACTTGTTTGTATTGACTTTGAAGTAGAAGAACCTTACAACCTTTTTAGCCTTGATGTTGAACAAGCTCTTCCTAGGGTCTGAAACAAGAATTTCCTTTACTTTAACAAGCCTAGCACTCTTCCAAATGAGATCTTAGAGTTATGTAATCTCTCCTCATAAAAACTCAACTAAGAAGATTAAGTTCCAGCAACATTTCACCTCAAAAATATTCAGCTTTCAATCCTCCAAGTAACCAGCCCAATGCTTCATTTTATAGTGCAAAGGAAGGAGGTTACAGGTCCACCTATGAAGGGATAGAGTCCTTCTTCAAAGGGATAATCTCCTCACATCAAGGGGTTAGCTCCTTAAGTTATGGGATGCATGAACCTTAAGGGAGTGAACTTGCCACCTCAAGATTCCTTCCAGAAGCTTCTAGAAATGACTCAAAGTGAGTTTTTAACAATATTCTTGTGCCTTTTTAACTTTTACAGGGGTCTACACCCATAACACAAAGACAGAGTGGTTAGGTGTGCAGAAGCCATGACCATTAGGTGAGGGACCACAGGTAATGCAAAGAGAAAGTGCGGAACCAGAGTTTTAGAGACTTTTGAGGGATTTCTCTTATTTTGAAGGCTTGATATGAGGAACTGAGGCTTAAGATTTGTAAAGGAGGAAAGTATGAGTGGTAATGGACTCACACAGATTGCAGAATGTCAAGGTGACAATTTTTTGTGCAACAGATTGTCCCTTAAAGTACAAAGTCTGTAATAGATGAAGATAGAATTTGTTATCTATGAAGAGTGAAGTACTTTATCATTTCAAGGATCATCCTGTGGACACCCCAGTCAGAACTTATAAAAACATTCAATGCAAAATATATATATATGTGAACATATCATCGCTGAGGTAGGCATTCCCATACTCAAATTAAATCTAACTAGAAAACTGACTAAACTTGTTCTGATACAGGAATGATTTTGTAATACATCAAGAGTATAGACATATGTAGACATAGTATGGGCGCAACCATCTATTTATGAATAGTCCACTGTATAATGAATAAAAAAATTCCTCGTAGCCTGGATGGTAGAAACTAGATCCAGGGTCTTGATTTCTGCTTCCCGAACTAGTATGATTCTATCCATGTGAATGAATGTGTCGAAGTCGAACATGGTAGAAACCACTTGATTACCAGTCAGTGATGTGAACTTTTAACAAGTGTGAGAGAAACCACCAGTAATGTCAATGGCTTTCAAAGTACTCAGTACAATCCATGAAATGCATATAAATGAGTTGATGTCGAACATGTCATAGAATCCTTTGATTGAAGGTCAATGATGCAACCTATCGTTGAAGGCAAGAAACCTGCCATTAGGGCATGCAAATTCCAAGGTACTGATGCTTCCTAGATCATCTTTATAGATAATGAGCTGAAGTCAATAAAAAGTGATCTGTCGTAGACAAGCCCACAACACAAAATCATAGATCAAGTTTTGAAGAAACTTATTGGCAAGGACTGACTCAGGGATGGTCAAAATGGATGAAAAATATTTTGCAAATGAATGGTTTGTTTGAACTGACCTCTCGAACACATAACGACACTGTAGATGGTTTGGTGACAATTGACCCAAAGCTAATACCCAGAAACCGGCTGAAGACTTTTAATATGGTTTGATTAACTTTCAGGAAAAGGATTTCCCAACCCAGGTGAACAAAAGTGTCGTGTTCAAGAGTGGTTAACTACTTTTCTAAAATACAAGGTGTAACAAACGGGTTCATTTTTCTCTTTTTTCCCCCACCATTTCTGGCAAGTACCTCTTTATTTTTGACAACCTTGAGGAGGATAACATTTGCTTGTTTATAAGCTCATCCTTCGGATGAGTCCAACTTAGTTTAAAATTCAAACCCTAAGAAGGACTAGTTCGTTCCTGTTTGAAATTGAACATGTCATTCACTGTTAAATTTTAACGAGTCCAGTATAGGAAAAAATCAGTGTTTTTCAATTTTAGGGAGTCATAAGAAAAACTCAAGAAAACTGCATGGGTGTCCTTTTTTGTAAATTTGTGTCCCTCAAGCCCGAAAAAAGTATAAAATAATACTTTAGAGAACCTCTTGACCATTACGATCAAGGAGTACTTTTCATAATTAGTGGCTCTGATCTGAAAAAGTAAAAAAGCGATCGAAGACATGTTTTTTTATAACCAATATTGAACTTGAAACGACAAAAATTTGGCGATCTTTTCATGTTTATATGGTCAAAAAAGAGCTGTAAATGGACCGCCCTTTTAATTTCGTTTAACGAGTTAAAAATGGAAAACTCGTCAATATTTCCATATTTTATGAGTTAGAAAAGAGCTTAAAGAGGACTCCAATGTTTCACTTTTTCTTAAATTTTTGGAAGAGTCTGAAAAAGTGAGAAAAGTACTCTTTGTTGAAAAATGATCAATTTTCCCCAAAAATCCAAAATTCTACACAAAAACTCAAAACATTACTCATACATGTTTAAGATAAACAAAAATGTATCAAAAAGTTACCTTTTTAAAGTGAAAAGTAAATAAATTAAAAATTCATTTATTCAAAAAATCTTATAAAAAGGGCTTTTGTAAATTCATTTTTACCATTTTGATTTCAAAGTGAGAAGTGAGAGCTTTTGGGTAAGAAACTTCCTGTGAAGATTGTGGAAAATCTGTCTGTTGGAATCGAAAACCGTCAGCTCTAGGTAATCCACGTCATCCTTATCTTGCATTTCAACTGTTTACATTTCATTTTTAGGCTTTAATTTTGATTTTTTGGAGGAGAAATTGGTTTAGGAAATCGCTCACGGGGGTCCGCAGGTGCAACACGTGGCCCCTACGCACCACAAGTTTTTTCTACAAAGAAAAAAGTCATGGGTATGCACCTATTGCTTATGATGTGTGTGGAACTATGCACTGTCTGTAACCAGCGGGTTCAAACCCCACGAAATGGATATTAAAAATTCAAATTTCTCTATTTCCACTCAAAAATTTTCGAACTAAATTGTTATAATATGTCATTTTTGCATTGTAAGACATACAAAATTCTTATTTAGCGTGAATGCGAGCATGAGGATGTGGATTTTTCCGCAATAAATCATCCACCCACAATACAGGCATTGCAATCATGCAGACTGTTTAAGTTTCGGGCCATACCAGGCATGAGGGCCCAAGTAGACTTCTTGCAATGGCTGGTAGACAGGTGGAACATATAGGACCAGTGTTTCATGATTGGTGGCCACTAGCTTGAAATTGAGCTAGAGGACATATATTTCTTGACTAGTTTGCCCAAGAGAGGTGAATGATTATCTCTTTTCGAGACTAGGCCAGGTGGCCAGTCTGTCGTTAGTCTCCGATTGGAGTTTTGCAATGATCAAACAAAGGACAAACGAATAGATATTAAAACTATCGACCGTCTTGAACTTAAGGTTATTGCATTCACTGTCACCAGACTATGTGGGAGTGTAGCATTGCATGTAGCTACTGGATCCCAGATGCAAATGGTGGTAGACTGTTATTGAGGTCCCATATTCAACTGGTGCGAGGCTGTGTTGGCGAATGTAAAAGGCCAACTAACCAGAGCAAAGAACGGACAACTGAAAAACCTTGGATATAGTTTCCTCGTTGTGAGCTTTGGTCTAGAGAGGGTCCCTATGCTAGTCCCACAACAACTTTCTGTTCAAGCTGGTCTTCCTTGAGAGCCTAGGATAATGCATTGGGTTGCTTTGATGGCCCGTCACCCTGAGGAGGGTTCAAAGGTTGTTCGATTTCCGCCTAAGTATTTTTGTTGGTTGAGGAACCAAATTTTTGTGATTCAGGATTTTCCATATGCCGAGATGGATTATCGCGGTGACCCAGACATAATTCTTCCACCAGGAGAGTAGTGGGATGATTCAGGTAAAATCATTTTCGACACTTTCTAAGTTTTATTTATTTATTTATTTATTTATTCATTTATTCATTTATTTATTTTTTAAAACCATCCAAAACTGACAATAAAAAGTTTTAAATACAGATGTGGGTCCATGACGACCAGTCACTCTCTAGCCTTATCAGAGGAGACACCCAGCCACAACAGTACCAGCCCCACAAGACCAATCTACAAAGATCCTCATTGATTTGGAGAATCATCTAGAGTGTTTGACAATAGATATTCTAGAGATTGGCATAGATGATATCCCACTTAGGTTACAGCAATATGTGATTGGGGTCCCAAGACCTTTTATGAGGTTTCTTTGTAGGGTGGCCCGAGCAGTGGTTTCTTATCGTGATCATCACCAAGGATAGGATGATCGCTTTTGTAGACTCCCACGACATTTTTGTCTTTTTGTACTATCATTTTGCCAATCATAAGGTGTTTTTCAACCTATGATCGAAGACGATGTATATTTTGACACACTTTTTCTATGCTATAATATATCATTATTACCGACTATCTTGTGTAACATGTTATTGAATGTTTTAAATTTACTGTTTTGATTATTGCAAATGTCTATTTATCATACGAGAAGGAACTGTATCTGCTAATGTATTTAAATGTCTTGGAATACGGTGATATTAAATATAATCAAATTCACGTTCCAAGAGATGAACTCTCAAAATTAATCTTAATAACACTGGATTTCTAATGGCATAAACCCTGTTAAGTTGTGATACAATGAGTTCAGAATCTAACCTAAGAATCAAACTCTGAATCCCAAATGAGATGGATTCAGATAATAACTCAATCACTGCAATATACTCTGCAATGTTATTTGTTGTTTGACCGAGGCTTACCCCATGCATAGATATTAACTCATTAGAGGGTGAATAGATAACCCAAGCTGTGGAAGAAATGTTCTGTGTACTACGACAAGCACCATCAGCAAAACCAATGTATGTTTGAAGAGACGTCGACATCTACAATATCAAGAGTAAAATAAAGATAAGCAGGAACAATGATAAAAGCACTCTCTAAACTAGGCACACTTTTCTAATCTAAAACACACCAACTATAAAGAAACTAATCTAACAAAAATCTCCACACCGAAGTTTAAGCGTAATATCTCTTCACGTAAAGCCCATTTCTAGGTTTACCTAAAGAGACACCGTCAAAATCTACCAGTTTATAGGCCTCTTTTGCCAGCTTTCGCTTAACAATATAAGGACCATGCCACACAGGTACAAATTTTCCAGCCCCTAGCTTATCGTTTTCTTTATCATATAGTAAAATTAGGTCTCCTTCCAAAAAATTACGAGGTGTAACATTTCGATTGTACTAAGCTTTTATCCATTTCGCATGAGTTTCGATTGCTAATGTAGCAGTGTGTCAATTCTCATCTAGTTGAGCTAAGTAAAAAAAGTTTTTCTCCTCTTTAGAAGTGGCTAGGAGTAATTCTATGGCTAATTGCAATGATGACATTTCACATTCAATGGGTAACATTGCTTCCAAACCGTAGACCAGTTGAAAAGGAGTGAAACCAGTTGATGTTTTCATTGAGGTTCGATATGCCCAAAGTGCTGGAAATAACATGTTATGCCAATTCGACCTATGAATACCAATGATTCATTGGATCATAGTGACTAAAACTTTATTGATAGCTTCAACCAGACCATTAGCCTGTGGGTAATATAGAGTAGAACTGTCGTGACGCAGGCCAAGTTGATCTATCAGTTCAGTCATCATGATGTTTCAAAAATGACTTCCATGATCACTAATAATAGCTTGAGGAACACTGAATCTAGCAATTATACGATTGAATATGAAAGTTGCAGCAGTTTGCCGTCTGCCGAAGATGTAGGCATTGCCTTGGGCCACTTAGTAAAATAATATACCTCTAGGATGATATACACATGCCCCTAGATGAGTGAGGGTTACATGTAATAAAGTCAATGCCCCACTTTGCGAAAGGATCGACAACAATTATAGTGTGGAGAGGAGCGGGTGGAGCATGCATCTTACGATAAAAAATTCGACAATTATGGCATTTCTGGACTGCATAGATACAATCTTTGAATAAGGATAGCCAGAAATAACCCATGCGCAATATCTTTTTTGCTGTGGCATACCCAGACATATGACTGCCACATGCTCCAGAGTGATAGTCATTGAGAACCTTTTTAGCTTCTTCATGAGTTAGACAATGGCAGAAAACAGAATTCACCACACGATGATAGAGTGTATCACCAATAATATTGTATTGTTGGGATTGGAAACGTATTTTCCGTCATTGAGATTGTGAGATTTCAAGTCGAAAAGATTGGGTTTGGAGATAAACAATAATATCTCTATACCATGGATCAAGGGTACTGATAAAAAATAAGGATTCATCTGTAATGGGCTCTTCTGCCAATGTTTTAGTATCAGTACGCGGGAAATCACACATCATTTCCGCAAAAACCAAAGATTTATTTGCCTTGGATTTTTCAACTTCTATGTCAAATTCTTGTAGGATAACTATCCATTTGGAATACTTGCCCCTAGCAATTGTTTGGTCAAGATAAACATCATAGGGTTACAGCCAGAAATTACTGTGGTTTTGCATAACAAGATGTAGTGACGAAATCTTTGGATAGCTTGAACAACTACCAATGCCAATTTCTCGACATGTGAATATTTAAGCTTAGTCGGATTTAGAGTTCGACTAAGATAGTAAATCACATGTTCATTGTTGAATTCATTTTCCTGAACTAAAACCATCCTGATTGTGGAATGAGAAGCAGCGAGGTACAAAAAGTAATCATGGTTGTAGTTGGGAGGATGCAATAATGGTGCATGGGTCAATGCGTGTTTAAGTGCATCAAAAGATTTGTCAGATATCTCATTCGAAAAGAATGGAGTATTTTGTTTCAACAACCTGATAAAACCTTTCGTTATCTCGGCGTAGTTAGGAATGAAACGACGTAAAAAGTTTGCTTTCCCTTGCAAGCTTTGGAGTTGGTGAAGAGTCGAAGGAGGAGGTAATTTGACGATAGCTTCAACCTTGAAGGGATCAACATGAATGCCAGCTTTTGAGATGACAAATCCCTATAAATGACTCGTTTCTACATAGAATACACATTTGTGTGGATTCAGCCTAATTCGATAATGCCTACATCTCATAAAGAAAGTTCGTAAATGAGTGAGATGATCGGCTCTATGTAGTGAATGGCAAGTAAATCATCGAGATAAGGTTGCACAATGTGCTTGATGTCATGAAATGCGTAAGACATAGCCCTTTGAAAAGTTGCTCCAACGTTCTTCAATCCAAAAGGTAATTTGCGATAAGAAAATGTTACCCATGGAAAAATGAAAGCCACTTTAGGTTGATCAACAGGAAGTATGTTGATTTGATTATAACCAAAAAATCCATCCATAAAGGAGAACATTTCACTACTGGCATAATCATCAATAATTTGATCGATATAGGGGGTTGGATAATTGTCTTTAGAACAAGCTTGATTAATATCCCTATAATCGATACATATTCTTATCGTTCCTTGCTTATTTTTAGCAGGAACAATATTTAATACCCAATCTGTTAAAGGAATTAGATAAATGAAACCTGCATGAAGTAATTTCTCAACTTCAGCTTTAATAGCAACGAATTTTCTAAGATGTATCTGATGCAAACGTTGCCAGACAGGTTTAGCATCTGGGTAAATTTTAATTTCATGGAAAACAATTGATGGATCGATTCCCAACATTTATTCATATGACCAGGTGTTAGACTCCGTCTTCTCAAGTCCTCTGTCAGAGTCAAATTGATAGGTGGCTGTCAAAATCTCAGTTCAAATATGCAGGCCAATGACAATTAGCTTTCACCCACGGCTACTTAGATGTTTGCAAAGCTTGTTCTCAGAATGTTTCAATAACACTTGCAGGCTAGGAGAAGTTTCAGTAGGTGTTTATTTCAGGAAATGTCATCAATGTGAAATAGATTCTTCTTCAAAACCCTATTTTGAAGAAGAAATCATCAAATATGTTTTTGTAATAAATAGGTAAATGTTCCAAAGCCCTACAGTCTTCAATGGCAGCAGTTTCATCAGCTCCTATCTCTGCAAGCAGACAAAGAAAAAGCCCTCATTCAAAATCAGCAAATTAAAAAAAAAAGGAATTAGAAAACAGAGTTTGTAATAATGTGCTGGAGCATAATCGGCAAAGAATATTGCAAAGAGGATTTCATCAGATGGTGGCGGTGCACTCATCATTGATTATGGACAAAATGGAATAATTTCAGACAGCTTACAGGCCATAAGGAAGCACAAATTTGTTCATATTTTAGTTGACCCAGGAAATGCAGACCTTAGTGCTTATGTTGATTTTGCTTATGTAAAACAAATCATGGAAGAAATGGCAGGTTCATGTCTTCGATCAACATGGAGTGATTGCAGAGTTTAGAGGGCAAAAATTGGTGGAGCAGAATTGGAGGTGCGATCAGCTTGGGCGCGCTACGCATCAACACATTTTTCTCAGTGTAAATTTACTCGTGCGCTACGCACCAGGGGCGCGCTACGCGTTGGGAATTCTGCCCAGAAATTCACCAGCAAATCTATGCTAGCAGCTATATTCATATATACATATAGAGTAATGTCTATGGTCAGCGATACTTATATGGTTGGCACAAGAACTCTCCCGACATCCCTATAGTCTCATCATCATTATTATATTGACCTGTTTCAGCACTAGATGAGTCTCGGCTCTGTCATATAAACTGTATGTATGGCATGATCAATTGCATAGCATCACAGATGTATGATAGCAGAATTGCATATATGGTTCAGTTAGACACGTGTCTCAGATCAGTTCTATGAATAGCAGCATTGGCATTCTATTCGTTGACATCACCATTACAATATATGTATGGCGCTATTGGCATCACAGTTCAAGAATATTATTGTGAAAATCAATAATGACCAAATAATTCATGTCAACCTCACTCAGGAGAATCCAAAGCCGCTTATTGCTGGGATTCAGTCCATTGGGTCGAGACCAACATAACCTTTGCCGGGTGTTCTGATATCTACTTAGAATATCCTTTCTTTGAACATCAGATCCGTTGGTTCTCCATCTTCAATTCATTTATGATGGTTATTTTACTCATGGGTTTAGTCTCAATGATGCTAATGCAGACTCTGAGAAATGACTATGCAAAGTATGCTCGTGAAGAAGATGATTTGGGTAGCAATAGTTGGCTCATGAATATGGCCCAATAGGTGTGTAAACGGAAAGACCATGAGGCAGGGTTCAAAGGAGCTACCTATATTGATTGCCTTCAAAATCGATGTTTCTTATGTAAACAGCCTGGACACACCACGATGACATGCCCACATCGCATAGCGACAAAGTATGGGATTGTCCCTGGCCCCCGCAAATATGTCTAGAGTGGCTTTGACATTGTATTTGAATGGAAAATTAGAAATCATATCAATATGATTAAGCCAACTTATTTTATTCCCAACCAGGTTGACTCTGCTATCATCAAGTTACACAGTAGATGGATAACTTGCTTAGAATTTCACCCTACTAAGAACAATATTATCATGTCAGGAGATAAGAAAGGTCAAATTGGTATTTGGAACTATGAGAAAGTGACAGAGAGGACAGTTTATGATACAATACATTCCTTCGTTCTGAATAGTATGAAATTTCATCCCGTGAAGGATGATTATATATGCACAACATGATCTGATGGAACACTTAGCTGCACTGATATTGAGACGGGAGTTCCAATCCTCCTGATGGACTGCAATCCTGATGGATGGAATGGACTGGAAACATGGAGAATGCTATATGGCATGGATATCAATTCAGAGAAAGATCTTTTACCAGTTGCGGATAACTTTGGGATTCTTTACCAAATAGACATTTGCTCAAATAAGAAAACAGAGGAACCCATTCTAATCCACAAAAAGGTTTCTAAAGTTGTGGGACTTCATTTCAATCCATTAAATTCAGATCTTCTGATTAGCTATGGCAATGATCATTTTGCTCGTCTTTGGGATATTCGTCAATTAAAAGCTGGGGCCTTCCTGGGAGAGTTGAAACACCCACGTGTTGTGAACTCTGCTTAGTTTTCGCCAAAACTTGACAGTAAAATCATGACTACCTGCCAATATAATCGGATACGTGTATGGGATTCTATCTTTGGTGATTCGAGCTATCGAAGCCATGAGATCGTCCACAATCATGATTTTAATCATCACTTGACCTACTTTCATACCGAATGGGATCCAAAGGATCCGTCCGAGTGCCTTGCAGTTATTGGTCGTTACATAAGTGATAATTTCAATGGCATAGCTTTGTATCCAATTGATTTCTTCGATACAAGCAACGAACAGCTTGTCGTTGAAAGTAATGGATCCAAACATAGCAACCGATCTCCTACTAATGACTTCAGTCCTGATTCGATGGGATCTACGCTCCAGTTTGTTAGCCATCAGAGGATTTTAAGGGGAACGATCTTCTGTTTTAGGAAAAAGAAATGACTCTATCTCTATTTTTGTAACTGCAGGTGAAACAGCACCCTGTTTTGGGGTCGATTGTTTTTCCCCTAGCAGAGTTTTATTTAATGTATTAAAAAATCATTTGAAAAAGTGAGAGGGGAGAGAGTTCTGAGAGGTGTGGTGAAAAAAAAACAGAGTTTCATTATACAAATTTTTGACAAAGATTTTAATGAAACTACACAGCTCTGGCTTCTGAGATTCCTGTGGTATGAAATTTAACATTTGTCTTTTCCTATGTCTCATGTGTAGCTTGTGATGTTTTACATTTCATCTCATAATCATTTCTGTTGAATACTTTTAAGTGAGAAAGGCAGAATCCAATTTATTTTCTCTGTCTTGAGGAAGTATTCATAGTTAATGTTTTCTTCTGTTTGATAAGGATCCATCTTTTATGCCCTTGTCGACTTCTCAACAGTCTTGCCATTCCGTTTCTCTCAATTTAATTGTTAAATTTCTTGCCTACCTTGCCTCAGGAGATAATCTGTGTTTTTTATTATCTTTCTCTGTTCGAGCTATTCTTAGCCCCATGCAGCCCAGAAAACCACATCATTTATCAAAAACAACCCTTTCTATCAATTTACTAGCCTAAAATCAGTATTCCTTATCGGTCATCTCAGCCCCTTTGAAGACTTTTCTGCCAAGATAGTCCCGGAGAGAGCCCTCTCCTGTCCTCGTAGGGCTAGCTACGAGGCTGAGCGTGGTATGATGTTGCCTCGAGTTTTGCCTTCCTCAGCCTGAGGCAGATTCGAGCTTTAACACCAGGGAAACAAGTCACAGAATTCTTGAAATAGGGCTTTAAAGTTTGGATTTCATCGTTCATACAGGAAACACCTATATGAATGTTTTCAATAATTTCATATTTAACTGAAATGTCAATAGGAACCATTTGAGAGATATTTCCCAAATTAAACTCAGAATCAGGATGTTGCAATTGATTTTGTTGTTCTTTGACATAGTCAGTGGTAAAAATAGATGAAAAATCATTTTCAAAATGATCGAGCTCAGGTAAAAACGAAGATCGATGATGAAGATCTTCCCATGGTAAATCATCAATAGACAAAATTTCACGAATCTTCTCATCAGTATGAACATGATTAGAAAATGTTGTTGAAGTTGAGGTTGATATCAAAAGTGATTCCCCATGGACCACATTCATTGGATCAGTTTCGGTTGAACAAGAGTCAGAAAATGACTCTACCGCCTGATATGCAATTTCAAATGGACTCAAAGGCATCGCGCCATTAAATGAATCCACCTCAAAATCAGAAGGTACGATCCAAGGATCATCAAAAGCAATATTTTTCGATGAAATCATATGAATAGTTGTAATAGAAGGTGATACATTAGGAGGAGGGAAGGAAAAAGTTCCTAGTAAACCAGAATCTTTAATCAAACCTACCCCAACATCCTTGTACGGGATAGTTGTTTTACTGACATGTTGAATACTATCTGAAGAAGCTGGGTCAGATGAAAAATAAGTCAGCTGGTCTATCATAATGATCTTTCCATTATGATGAAACTTGATACGCCGAAAGACCAATGAAACTATAGCAGTCATAGTGTAAGACCAACTGCGACCCAAGAGAAGGTTGTAATCTAGAGGGGCATCAACCACTTCCAAATCTAGATTTACAGTTTTGCCTTCGACCCCTATAGGTAAAAACTACAAAATGCCAAAAGGATAGAACCCTCAGCGTTCAAAAGCCTTTAGAATCGTTGGAGACTGATTGAGTGTGGGAGAATCAAGTGATCTCCAACACTGGATCGACCTAATACACATAGAAGCTCCCTCATCAATCACAGTCCGAAAGCAAGGTCTGTTTTTGACTAACAATGGAATCTAGAAAGCCATTTGATGAGGTAGGCGGGGTGTATTATTCTCTAAATCGAAGATTATTAGGTTTGAATCATAAATATCAATAGCTCCTATAGCAGACAATAGTAATTTACACTATGCTAGGCATGATTGTAGCACCTCCAAAGCCGACATTGCTGAAAGGGAAATAGCTAAGTCTTCAACAATGTTATAATTCTGAGCAGCTCTTGCATGTGGATTGAAAGCTGATTTCCGAAGTATACCTTTAGCAGGAAGTTTGATTACTAAGTTAGGGTTAGGTTTCTCAATTTGTAGCAGATCAGAACCAGGAGGAGTTGTAGCTGATGGGTTTATATTAGAAGATTTTCCTTCTTTACCACCAACAAGAAATTTACTACCATAGTCTTGTGATCGTGTCACAATCCTGACATGAGACATCATCATAATGGGTTCTTCTGAGGAATTTGACGAAGAATCGATCATCTTACTATCTTGATTAGGAAAAGGATCCTTCAGGATAGCAGGCGTTTGAGAACCTTTGCTTGATGTGGGTAGTCTTTGGTAAAATGATCCTTGTCGCAAATGAGACAAGGATAGAGAGGTTTATGTTTCTCGTCAGTAGATTCATTTTTATTTGTTTTTCTTCTTCCCTTTCTTTTTACCATTGGATTTTGATTTGGTCGTAGATGATTCTACGACATGGATATTGGCAGGAATTTCAACAAAAGAGTCTCCTGTTGGGGAATCTGGTAAAGTTATAATAGGAGAAGAATTCTTTGAAGATTTCTTCTTGCTTTTAGTACTAACTAAACCAACCATACCATCAGCGGCATGAGACCCTGAAGGAGGTGCAATTATTTGACCATGTTTTAGAAGATCGATGATTTTTTCATGTAAAGTACCTGACTGCGTATAGACGAGATCAAGGTACCGAGCATGAGCAATGACTTTCTCTTCAGTAAAAACTCTTTCTTTAGCTACATCTTCACTGATTTTAGGTAATAATGATTTTATGAACCATTCTGCTAAAATTTGATCCGGAATAAAAACTTTCACTAAGTGCCTTCTACGTCGCCATTCATGAATTTGATCAGAAATATATGTGGACGTGGATTGTTTTAGTGAAGTTAACAATTCCGTGCCATTATCGTATCTAACATGCAACTGAAAATGAGTTAAGAAAGAAGTGGCTAACTGATTAAAATTATAAAAGGAGCCTCTTGGTAACTCAATGTACCATTTGGCAGCAAGACCAATTAGAGTTCGTTGAAAAAGACGTAAGCGAATTGAATCATCAATGATGGAATTAGATGCACACCAAAGGTGATAAGTCATCACATGATTTGATGGATCTTCTCCTGACTTACCCTCGAACGTCGGGTTATCACTCGGCAACTTATTAGGCATTGGCGGCCAATATGGAAGATAGTAAATCAGATCGTTTGTAAGGCATGACAAAATAGGCAAATCCAAAGTTGCAATAAATGGAAATTGACGGTTAGGGTCACGAAAACCTTGGGTAACAAGACCAGCCCCAAGAGGAGGATATCCAGGATAACTTGGAATTGGACTTGCATTAGGAATATTATAACCTCCTGGGAAACTAGGATTAATCAGACCAAATTGGGGTTGTTGAGGATGTTGATAAGTATAGCCAGGGTATGGTTGATACTAATAAACTGGAATTTGTACAGTAGGAACAAATTGGTACTGTCCCTGGTACAGTTGATAAGTGAATTGTGGTTGAATTGTAACAACTATACTTGGACCAGCTTGTCCTGTAGGCATCTGGACCGAAGTCTGAACTGTAGGTCCTAACTGTGGTAAAGAGGCTTGAGGAGTTTGCAAGAACAGTAGAAACTAGAGCTACCAGTACTACAGAAACAGGTGTGGTAGGTTGAACAGATGCTGCAGTAGTTGCAGCAGCAGTTTGAGGTGGAGTTCGAGGTGAACTAGGCCCAGGCTGCTGAACTAAACTAGGTGCATAGGTTTGAACAGTAAGCTGGACAAGTTGTTGGGTTGGACCAGAAACAAAAGGTTGTCTAGGTTGACATGATAACTGCACATTAGGTTGCATAGTCTTTTGATTTTGAGATGGATCCCACACCATATTCATTTCGGGGTATGGACCCATAAAAGGTTGTGCATATGGAGGACCATAACTGGGTTGAACGTAGGGTTAATAATTAAGCGGCACATTTCCAGCTACTTGTACAAATGGTTGACCAGAAGGTGGTTGGAAACCTTGAGTTGGGTACTGACCTTGAGGTTGATAACCCTGAGGCACGTACTAAAACTAGGGTTGACCTTAAGGTATGTATTGAAACTGGGGTTGACCTTGAGGTATGTATTGTCCTTGAGGTTTCCCCCTAGGTGGTAACTGACTACCTTGAGGTTTCCCCCCAGGCGGTAATTGACTACTTTGAGGTTTCCCCCCAGGTGGTAGCTGACTACCTTGAGGTTGCCCTCCAAGCAGTAAATAACTACCTTGAGGTTGTGGATTTGGAATACTACTAGACATCATAAGGATTTCTTTTGTGCTCAACGCTTGAGTTCCATTATTACCAGTTGATAACTCATGTTCAATTGTTGAGGAGATGCTCCTGAAAAAGTATCAATGAGTGACTGGTACCCCAAAGGAATAGAAGGACCACCATATAAAAATGTCTCTAGTGTTTGGGAAAACATAGACGACTGTCTCGACATATTCAATGGAGGATAATAACCTCTAGGTGTTGGATGACAAGGAATTCGAGGTGGTGGAAAACTAAGACCCGGGTATTCTAAAAAATTTGTCAATGATACGTACCAAGTGTCACTCCTAAAAGGACTGTAGAAAATTAATTCACACTCCCTAAGTTCTATAGTTGGTTGATTTTCGAGAAGAATTATGTTTTCGTCCAGAATAACAAGTTCTTTAATAGAAATGAGGCTAGAAGGAATATTTTGGGTAATGATATTTCCTACCCTCGGTGAACTAGGACCACTAGAAGTTGGAGAAGCAAATCTTGAAGATGGAGTAGCAGCAGGTTTAGTTTCAAGCTCAGAAATTTCAGGTTCTTCAGCTAATTGACTGTAGGAGAAATAGCACTAGTAACTTCAGAAAGTGAAATTGGCTCAGAAATATACTTTGTTGTTTGTACTTGACAATCAGGATGAACAATTAAAGATGACTCTCCAGCTTCTGGTGACCCAACTCTATTGTCACTAGGTGTACAAGAGCTCGTAGCCCTTCAATCTGGCTTGGTGTATACTCAGGAGGTTGCCCCCAAAGTCTACGAGATTGTCTCGGTAATTTAGCCACGATTAAATATTTAATTACTCACACGCAAATAAAGAAAATTTCAATAAATCTGGTGAGCCCCAGTATTGCAGCAATAATGCTGCAACTCCCGGGACTCCCTTCTTTAGTTTTATCAACCCGGTAGTTCGTAACAAACTTGGAAGCGACGGTGTTGTATGCACAAGTACTAGCTCTTGCCGCAGCTGTCACTTGGTCAGCTGGCACAAGTCCGCTAGGAGCTTAAGCCAACTTCTATGAGCTCTTAGAAGAAGCTTTTTAATTGATGGATGAAATCTATCTCAAAGGAAGCTAATCTATTTGCAAAAAGAGATTGAAAAACTGAAGGAAAGCGCAAACCCTAGCAAACCCTAATTCTACCAGCTAGTCCTACTGATGCAAAGATGAGAATGCAAACTACTGAAATAGATGCCATTACTTCTATGAAGGTAAAATACATTTTCCTAGACTACCTTTGTCCTAAGAAAGCATCTTTTTGTATTTTTGATTAAGTTGTCAGTTTCATCATGCATATGCTTTCACTGTTCTTTACTGTGCAGGGGTGTATCAAGGAGGAGAAATGCTTGGACAATGTTGGGAAGGTTTAGAGAGGGTCTAAGGAGTCCCTAATGCCCTTCCAGAAAGTTTCACAAAGTTTGGCTGTCAAGAAACCTCATTTGTGAGCTTCTACAGGAAGTTTGCAGGGGTTCTACACGATGTTCAGAGATTTCTACAGGATGTTCAGAAATTTCTACAGGATGTTTAAAAACTAGATTTTAGAGGATGGGTGAGTGAGGTAAGATGCATGAATGGATATGGAGGTAGGATAGGGGCCTGGAGTGACCTAGGGACTGGTGGATGGAGTGGGGAGAAGGTGTAGAAGGCTCACTTGGCTCAAAGAAGGCTGAAACAATGATTACACAAAAAGGTAGGGTTACGTAAGAAAAAGGACAGACGTGAGACGAGGAACCTAGCTAGGAGATGGAACAGTTGGCTCTGATGAATCTTAGGTGGATGATAGAGTGGTAGAGATGCTCTGCATAGTGTACATTCAACTGAATCAACAAAGTCTTACAAGTAATCAAAGTCCTAGCTAATCTAATCTAACTAACAACAAAGTGAATGAATAACAGCTTTATTTTGAAAGAAAACCATGTATATCAACTATGCAATAAAACATTTTAGAGATCTGAACATGTAACTATCTTCTGCAAATGAAAACAATACACTAAGGATTGCATGGTAAAGCAAACTAGTGTTTTTGTTGGGACAACACAGTTACTTCAATTCCAGCCCCTGATCCAATGAGGGAGAGGTGAACCCAAAGGTGTTTGTTGGCCCTTTTTCTGGAGTTTTTTTCCCTGTTATTGACTTATCAAACAAATATGAACATGAAAAGCTACTTTAATCATCAAAAGCAATCAAAATAACAAAACAAGATTTAAATCTAAATAACAGATTTTATTTTAGGAATGCAGCAAAGACACATGAAAGTAAACAAAGGAGGTACTGGGCACTTGAGATGGGCCCAACCCCAAGAGCGACAGCCTCCTAGGAGATATTTAGAGCTGGTGCAAAGCTGGATTCATCTTTATTGAGCAAGAAAAGAAGAGTTACATCAAAACCTCTCCACAAGGGAAAGCTTGAAAAGGTGCTGAAATGAAAAGCTAATCTACTGACTAAAATCAAACTACAAACTAGCGAACTTCTGCGTACAAAGTGACTAACTACTAGCTAACCAAAATGAGGCCCTAAGACTTCTTATTTATACAAATTGAGGACCCCAACAGTCCTCCTAAACTTTAGGGACTCGGCTGCCCAAAACTTGTAGTTAACAGCAGTCCTACTTGACTTGCTTGGCTGCCCTTGTGATAATTGATTTGGTGGCCATTGAACTCCGAGCTGATGGTGGAGAATTCGAGGTAAGGGCCCATAAATGAAGGGGACACCTTCCTTAAAATCCTCTCCATGAATTTGGCTACCAAGTGCTGATTTAAATGTTTGATTTTGTCTCCAAATTGACCAAAACGACTACACAAAGCACACATTAGACTTGTTGGCATAATGACTAACCCAATTCACTCTATTAGCATAAATATAATAAAAAACATGCAATAAAATAATGAGAATGGTGGATTAAGTCGAATTAGGAGGTTGAATGAGTCCATATAATTATCCATTTTTGGGGCTCATCAAAATCCACCTAAAGTCTCTAAAGAAATAAACAATTGAATCACAAGCCTAAAAAATCTAAGAGTTCAAACCACACACAAACAGTAACTTCCTGTACAAAAAACACTAGTTGGTGATGAAATCCAACGTCGTAGAATTTTAATACAGAAATGGTGTTTGGAACAGTTACCCCGACAACCTGTTTAATGAAACAGACTAGCATAAGTTTCTTCACAAAACCTTCTCGAGTGAAGAGAACCCCCCAGAGATTCCAAGTGAGTCTAGTCGACGTCTACTCCAGGTATAGTGAGACCCGTCCTTCACCGTCACCTTAGGAAATAATCTTAAGTTTATGGAAACTAAGGTTACCAACAACAACAAATATAATTGGGGGAACAATCTACAATTCGATCTACCTACAAGGGAAGAGTAACAAAGCTCAATCCCCTTGAAGGCTCCTCGACATGATCAATCTGAGGTTTACCAACAAGTGACCCCAAGCTCCTCGACAATGGTTAATTCAAGGTTTATCATTTCTAATACGCGCAAATCTTCTATATTTCCCAATGAAACAGACTTGATTGTCTCAAAGGTTCGGACATGATCTCGTGATTGACTCCTTTAAGAGAAGCTTCCCAGAATGTATCAATTACAATTATATTTATTTCCTACCACAAGATATAGCTACTTGTTTTTATTAACTATCTTGGAGAGTTAATTACTCCCTACTCCAAGATACTAGCTTAAGCTATATTGGTGATAAGAGCCCTAGAAATAAAAAAGATTACTAGGTTAGTTTTAATTAAGCGTTGCTTTTATGGGTTGTTTCTTTAAGTCAATAGGTATGGAAATAAAACTTTGATGGTGTGAATACTCAACTCCAAAACACTAAAAAAATGCACCTAAAATGATAAACAATTCGTTTTTTCTTTCAATGAATTTCTAGCTAAAAGAAAGAGTTTTAGAATGCAATTCTTTGAGAAACAAAACTTTCTTTCAACATGTAAATGAAAAGAAAATATTTTTGTCTTTTTCAATAAGAACTCAAAATGAGACTACTAATTACGCTCACAACAAATCCCTTTCCTTTTTCAAAACTCGAAACTACAAAAAACAATTTCTTCAAAAGAGAACTACAATTTTTAGAAAACACTCAAAAATACAAAATTAATATTGAGATCTAAAAACTTCTAAAAACCTAATTGAATAAAAGCTTCAATTCCTTTTGAGGAAGTTTTGCTTAGTTGTTCAGTAAACTAAGGATTCATTCGTTTAGAATAACAATTCAATCAAAAAAATCCAGATATGTTTTCTTTTATAAAAATGAAATTCAAAACTTATAACCAAGTTCGTTCAAAGATTTGCAAAGAGAAAACTAAATATATTTCTCACAAAGGACAGATTTCACAACCCAGTCAGACTCATCAAGAAGACAAAAAGACACCAGGGTAATCTACAGTTTCTCAGGCTTCTGATCTTTGAGTCACTACAGAGACCAATGAAAACCACTCCAAGCATGCAAAACTTCTAGAAAATCATCTAAAACAAAAATACCATTGGAACTCACTCACAAGAGATTTTTGGCAAAACACATGCAGATCTAGGTAGACACTAAAAGTCGTAAATGAAACCTAAACTTAACTGGAAGAAAACATTTTAGGTTTTTTAAAAAAATTTATAGGGTCTGCAGGCTTCCAGAAGAACCATATGTGGTACCACTCTGTGTACTAAAGGATCAGTGCAAATATGCCCACACTGTCTGTAAAGAGAAAGTGCAGTCCCCTGAAAACTCCGAAAAAAAAACAAAAAATAATCCAGATTCTAAAAACTACCCAATCCAACACATCAAGCAAAAACCAGAAACAAGAACAAGTTTCTCAAGTCTAAGACAAAGGAAAACCAAAAATCAAATTCAGTTCCCCAGCGGAGTCGCCAATTTGTTGGCTGGATAAATCGATCTTGCAGAGAATGTCGATCTCCCGAGTATTAGAAGATAGTCTTGAAATAAGTAGACAAACAAATCTATCTTTCTCTAAACATATACGATTCATAAATAAAAACTATAGAGGTGTTAAGACCCTACCTTAAGTCCAACGCTAGTTTGTAGCAACCATCCTTCAACTGTCTGAAAGAGTTTCCTTTTGAGAACCTACAATCACAAACAAGAAAACATCAAATAGCACCTGCATAGCTAATATCATAAATCATTTCCATTATGGTGATCAAGGAATCCATAAAATAAACCATAAAACAACAGCTTATTGAGAAAAACAAACTTATTTGCATTAACTTTGAAGTAGAAGAACCTTACAACCTTTTTGGCCTTGATGTTAAACAAGCTCTTCCTAGGGTCTGAAACAGGAATTTCCTTTACTTTGATAAGCCTTGCACTCTTCCAAATGAGATCTTAGAGGTATGTAATCTCTCCTCATAAAAACTCAGCTAAGAAGATTAAGTTCCAACAACATTTCACCTCAAAAATATTCAACTTTCAACCCTCCAAGTAACTAGCCCAATGCTTCATTTTATAGTGCAGAGGAAGGAGGTTACAGGTCCACCTATGAAGGGATAGAGTACTTCTTGAAGGGTATAAGCTCCTCACATCAAGGGGTTAGCTCCTTAAGGTATGGGATGCATGAACCTTAAGGGAGCGAATTTTCCACCTCAAGATTCCTTCCATAGGCTTCTAGAAATGACTCAAAGTGAGTTTTTAAGAATATAATTGCGCCTTTTTAACTTTTACAGGGGTCCGCACCCATAACACAGAGACAGCGGTCAGGTGCATAGGAGCCACGACCATTAGGTGCGAGACCATAGGTAATGCAAAGAGAAAGTGTGGAACCAGAGTTTTAGAGACTTGTGAGGGCTTTCTCTTATTTTCAAGGCTTGATATGAGGAACTGAGGCTGAAGACTTGCAAAGGAGGAAAGTATGAGTGGTAATGGACTCACACAGATTGCAGAATGTCAAGGTGACAATTTTTTATGCAACAAGAATATGTTAGAGGATTATACCCTAGATTTACTCACCTACAAATTGACTCCTGTATATACTCACCCATATTTCAAAGAGCCACTAAAAGTTGATGCACTCAAGGATTGTGAGGATCTTAGGGAGATAGGTGCACCTTTTTAGTGATTTTGGATGGAAGAAACCCTATTTCCAAGGAGGCATCTTATTAGTCATCTTTGTATAAATAAGGAAGCTTGAGGGCTCAATAGGATTCAAAATTTTGGAGCAGATAGAGATTACTAAGTGCTACGAGATTGAACTTATCATTTTCATTCCTTTTATCATTTACTTGAAAATTATTGTATATCAATTGGAATCTTGCTATTATCTTCAATTTGGGTTTCCTTTATAGGGATGAGTCCCCTTGGGTTACGACCCAACCCGAAGGCTCTAGTCTCTCTCTTTGTATATTTTAGTCATACATTTTCTTTCCTAGCAGTATTTTCTTCCCTTTTTAGAAGATTTTGTTTATGAAAAATTGGTTGTACAAGTCTCTCTTGCAAGAAGTGTGGTTTAGGATATTGTCTTGGAATGCCAAAAATATATAGTTTATTTTGCACATGTTAGATCTTAGATTAGTCTTGTTTTTGCATCTTTATTTTCTATATATTAGTGTGGTTTAAAAATTTTCTTTAAGTATAGGAAGCATAGTATCTTGTGGATTAAGATCTTGTATAGACATCAAGATAAGTTATATTTCAATGTAATAAGTCAAATCTCAAATAAAATTCAACTCACCCTTTCTCTATCATTTCAACTTTTTGCAATTTGCACTGTTAACATGCTCTAGATGTTTGCAAAAGTTGAGTAAATTTATGTGGTGTGTAGACACTACTATTGATTTGCAGGGTTATAATTTTAATTCAAAATCCTCATCCCACCACCAAATCCTTTCCTTTCTATCTCAACAACTCCTTCAAAGCATTGTTCACCAAGAGTACATTTCTAGTTTTCTGAAGGTCACTGTGTGCATTATTTCCTGTAAAAGATGGACCCATAAAGAGTACTTAGATTGGAAAGGGAAACATACGAATTTATCCTATCTTCCACTACCCTTTACCACCTTCATATTTCCTGTTTATCCCTCAAAATGCTCATGTATTGAATTTCTATAGCAAAATAGGGCAATCATGTAGCAATCTTGTAGCATCATGTAGCACAATGTAAAAACCCTCGAAACTTTACTCGAATTGTCCTTGAAGCTTGATTATTTCCTCCTAGCCCTAAATAATGTCTCTTATGCTATGAAACCATGATTGAGGAAGATGAAATACCATTTGGGAATTTCCTTTATGCCACTCCAACAAATTTCAACAGTTAGGGTTAGTAGACAGTTTCATGAATTCAATAACATAGTGATGATTTTGATTACTTTATGAAGCATAATGAACTCTATTACTAGGTCTGGTCCCTCTATAATGTAGTGATTAAAGGATGATTACATGGTCTTTACTTTATGCAAGGTATATTACATTTACTTTGTTTCATGCTTTTTAAGTTAGAGTTTCTATTCCAAGCATTGTTATTTCCTATCCATATACTAGCTTTTCCTTTTGATGCAACATTTCCATTTCTACAAGTATATTATAACTTTTCATTGATGCAATACATTTTCTTACAAATCTAGATTCAGTTGATATAGTGGTCCCTATATACTTTGGTCTATTTGATTGCTGCACAGTAATATGAGTAGAGCTCAACCTATAATGCATATAACACTTCCACCTCTTAAGTTTATAGGAACCCAAGTTGATAATTGAAGATGGTAGCTTTGGGAGATGCAATACTCTTGTTGCAATACTCAGGTGCGTCACTTTTTTGGCACCATTACTAGGGAAGTGTGTAAGTAGGTGTTGTTTGTGGATAGAGTTGCTTTATTTTTCATTTACTTTTGCTTTAGATCAATTTTTCTTGTCTTGAAAAAAATTAAAAAAAGAGAAGAAAAACACAAAGAGAAAAAACTTATTTATGCCTCGTTGGATTAAGAATGATCTAGGGAAATTTCTACAAAAAAACACCCATCGCTTCTAATAGTAAACCATCACTTTTCTTTGGTGACTATGAACCTCCTCCTCTAACCATAGAGGAGTTAGAGAATCCTTTAGGTGAGAAACCAAAAATATTTGAAGAAACCATAGGGGATGAATAACCCACATCACCTACCCAAAACATGGTTGAAAACATGAATACTAAGCTCTTTCCTATCTGAGAAACCAATGGGGAGGCCAAAATAAAGAACATAAGACCCACTTCTATCCCACATGTCCATGGCCTAGATTTTGAGGACCTTGATACATTCATGTTCGAGTTTGTTGCGGTTTGTAGAACCTAAGATTCTACTTCTAATGAGAATACATTGAATTTTTTCCCTTCCAACCTCAAGGATGCAACCTAATATGGAACTCCAATGATTGAGAAAATCTAGGAATGTGTTCCTTGCCATTTAATGCAGATCCCTAGTATTGGGGACCAGATCCACTAATCAAGGGATTTTTGTGGGGAAAGATTCCTCCATTCATGGGGAATGATTCCTAATAATTTCTTATAAGTACCAAGTCAAATTTCCCTCTAGATATAGATTTTCATTAATATTTTTGTGGAGAGAACTCATATTTCTGCAGCTCCATTGTATTTTCTTGCAAGGATGTAATTGTATTGATGAAAATAATGAAGATTGGTGCCATGTTCAGCTTCTAAATATTGTTCTCCTCCATTGGTATCCGAGTTTCCTTGGGATTTGCCATCCCAAGAGCCTCAAGTCCCTTTTGTATCATTTTCTTCTTTTCACTTCTTATTCACATGCATCTCTTATTTTTATTTCCTTCTACTTTTGCATTTAGTATTAACGATTTCTTGTTGTAGGATTGCGTTAAATGGTTAATTTAAGTTCTTTTGTAGGATCACAAGCATCATTTCATCCTTGAACAATATTTGTAAGTTCATAGTAATTATTGAGCTACTTGGAATAGCTTTCTTATTCCCAAATCTAGATTTCTCGAACTCCTTTGTGGCAAAGAATAATAAATTTCCTCTATTTTTTAGAGCATGCTAATGAGCTTCAATCGATTTGGTTCAACTTGAGTTAGATCACAAAAAATTCTAGTTCATAAAAAAAATTAACCCACTGCATTTGCACTTGATTTGGTTAGGCATTTTTTAGATTTACTAGCTCACTAGTTCTCGAATTTTTAGATTTTTGACTAGTAATGTTTTTCTATTTTTTAGCATGGGTTAACGGAGGTCTTTTTGAGTGATTCCACTTGGAATGGGGACCTAAGAAAACCTAGTTAATAAAAAAAATTGTCCCATCCAATTTGGATTTTATTTTCTTGCTCATTCGATGAATTATAATTTCGTATAGTAAATATGTAACATCGTGTAATAAATCAGGGGATCCTGTAGCATGTTGTAGGAAATCATGTAGCATCTTGTAGGAAAGCCTGTTTTGAAACCAAATTAAGAACAATCATCATTGAAGCTGGGATTAGGCCTCTACATGGCCTGCATGCCATCAAGACCATTTTAACCCTATTGCTCCACACTTATCTCCCTTGCCAAAGGTCAAGCAAAGATTAGCGTTTGGATTTCTAAAGAAAAAGATTTTAAAAAATGAGTTCTTTTATAGTTACACATGCACACAGTAGTTAGTAATCTCTAGATCAAATTTCATGCTCAATTATTTTAAATCATCACATGTGATAAATAGGGTTAAGATAGGTTTCTTTTACATTTAGTTCATGATATTTATGCAATTAGAATATGTTTCTTTCCTTGTAATTTATTTCTTGCAATAGGTTAAGGTTCCATTTCGAACATTTCATTTTCTGCAATCAGTTAAGGATTTGACTTTACTACATGCACTCCATTACGTCATGACAATAAAGGAAGGACACACTGTATGCTGCACATACAGTTCTGATACCTCTTAACTTTGTACGAACCCCGGGTTGATAATTAAAGTCAGTAGCCTTGGGAATTGCAACATTCTTGTTGCAATATCGAGGCTCATCATTTTTTGGCGCAGTTACTGGGGAGGTGTCAAAGTATGCATTGTTTTCTTCCCTATTTTATTAATTTCTTTTTACTTTGTGCAAAAAAAAAAATATTTGCATTAGGCATATTTAATTTCAAAAGTAGAAAACTGCATTGCATTATAGTTTTCATTCAATCATAAAAACAAAAAATATCCAACACCAAACCACCCCCCATTTGATCACGTGGTATAGTAAGAGCCACCTCACCATTCAATTTTGCAGGTAAGAATAAGATTACAAAGAATGTAGAAGAAAGGGATGGAGATGATGATAATGAGGAAGATCCTTTTAGATTTCCCATTCATGATACTGATGGTAGTGTGCAGATGAAGAACATCCCTCCATCTTTTCTTCTAAAATTTCATGTTCTAAGGTCAAAGGATCTGGAAACCTTTCTCTTTGAATATGAAATTGTTTGTATATCTTATGGTTACTTATTAAAAACTCAAAACCTGAGATTGTTTCCAGCAACATTGAAGGATAGAGCTCTTAAATGGTTCATGAGTTTAGGGACTAATTCAATAAGATCATGGAGTGAGATGAAAAATATATTTATAGAAAAATATAAATATGAGAGCCTTGAGGATCTAATAGAGAGGTTCATGTATAATGTTAACAGGGAAAAACTACATCATTTAGGATCTGACACACTAAAAACCCTCTTACTTAGAACAATTAGGGATTAATGGATTAATCTCCTTGATCTCATGAGTAGAGGTGATGTATACCAAGTATCATTTTAAGAAATTTGTGAAACATGAAAACACATATCAAGAGGAAAGGCAAGAGTAGGTAAATCAACATCCAAATCGGTAAGTGAAGCTAAACTTGGAAATTTGTTTGATGATTTTAAAACAAAAATTCTTAGCAATATAATCAAGCAAGTAGAAATGTTAAGAATGCAAGATGAAGAAATATAAGATGTTGATATTTGTGTTTTCCATGTAGAATCACATTATGTTAAATGTTTCTCCTCATTACCAAGGTTGAAGGATTTTCACCAAAAGGACAACGGAGTAAGTCAATTTCCAATGCAACTATGTTATGTAGCTCCAAGAGGACCATAGAAGCCTAGTCAACATAGTAAGATGCAAGAGCCTAATTCACAATGTCAAGGTTATGAATATCCACCTCAAATTAATTAGAACACACCCTTTCCTTAGCAACACTGGCCAGCTCAACCCCAAAACCAATCTTGGCAACAAGGTTTGCAAGGAAATTATGGGATATCCTCAATATTTTCCTCAGTATCCTCCATATCTAACTCCATGTTATCCCTATCATTCACCTACACTTACACCACAACCACAACCACATCCATCTCAAATATTCACTTGCACTCAACTACCTATACTACCATTTCCAAACCCACACATTGAAGTAGCTCAACCCACTTACAATGCTGAGGTACAACACTTCCAAACATCTCCTCTTGAGATCAATGGTATCCACCATAGGTCAGGAAGAGTATTGCAAAAAAGAGATTATCTTCATATCATTGAATGACCACATCTAGAAGAAGAAGATTCAAATGAGAAGATCACAAAATCATGGGATGCACTAGATGAAGAGAAGACATCAAAATTAGAGATCGAGAGAGCTCCCTCATGGTTACCATCAAATCCTCCATGTATTCAATAGAACAATCAGCAAAAATAGGAATATTTGAGGGTCATGGTAGAAGAAGACATGAAGAATGATCCAAATAAGTAAGAAAACCAAGGACATCAAAGCTATATTGAGCATTGGTTCTAGAAACTTAACAAGATGGAGCATCACTCTCTTCTTCAACTATGATTGATCCTTTCATAGTCAAATCATTTGGTCTCTAAAATCCAGGTACATGTCAAAGCATACATTTCAAGCCTCCATATCATTTTTTCTATCATCTTGATGTGCACATGGATCCATTGGAAGTATTCTTATACTTGAAAGTGATTTTGTTTTTCAAGTAGGGTAGGGTAGAAAAAAATGAAAAAAAGATAAAAATTTAAAATCTCAAGTGAAAACCTCCTTGGAGGCTCCTGAGATTGGCTCATTGATTGAAAAATTCCATGAGGCAGTCAATGGGTTGGGAAAAAAGAAAATATCCTAGGTGAAAACCTCCTTTGAGGCACCTAAGAAAACCTACTAGTTGAAAACCTCCCTGAGGCAACTAGTAGGCCTAGAAGAAAAAAAAGGAAACAAATAAAAAAATCCTTGCTCCATGTATCTATTTGATGATTATAGATGCTCTCCAACATCTACAAGGAACAAAAACAAGTTTCCACCAAAGAAAGAAAAAATTGCAGGTCAAACCTAGTCAAAAGAAGTCAAAAATTGACTTTCTTCTCCTTTGCTTAAATGCTCCAACAAGGCCAAGGCCATGCCAATCCATCACCCTCATCTATTTCCATCATCCACCCATCATTCTCAAGCTTTTCCCATTCACTTTGCTTTCTGTCCTAAAAAACTACAGGAAGGCTCTATTTTACTATAGGAAACAGAAATACATAGAGCGGAAATTTGTTTTTGTCATAACTTGAAAACCATGCATCCATTTTCCAATTTGTTTCAAGGGGAGATGCATATGGATGATGGTAACATACCCAAGCAATTTCAACAAATTCCGGTGCACAGTTTTCAATAAATCAGCCTCCATCACCTACAACCATTTTTGTATTTTCTCGATATCCATGAATCAATTTAAAAATATGTTTCATGGGAGGTGAATATGGATGATGGTAACATGCCCAAGCAATTTCAACAAATTCTAGTGCACAATTTCCAGGAAATACCACTCCATCACCTTTAGAAATTTTTAGTTTTTCTCGAGATCTGTGCATCCATTGACCAAAATTATTTTATGGGGAGGTGAATAATAATGATGGAAACATGTTCAAAAAATTTCAGGTGAATCCATTCTACCATTTGGGAGATATGGATAAAACAAGTTGGCTACAAGAGGATGTCCTGAATTTTGAAAATATTGTTTGCAGAGGAGGATCAGAGCAACAAGCGAGGATCCATGGAGACCTATACAGTTCATATTTTCATTTATCCATTCCACATCCTTCATCATTCCCTCCATTTTTCTACTCATTCAGCTCAGTTTGCAACAGTTCTGTGTTTTCTACAAGATTCCGTGTAAACCTAGAGGATTCCCTGAAAACATATATGATGATCCTGTAGGAATTACAGTGCCTTGGGAATCCCAAAAATATTAACCCTAGAGAAATGATATGACCTGCTTATGTCAAGAAACTAAATGTTTACCTCATCAAGTCATCACCATGCCTCTCTCCACCATGATCACCCCTGCATTCATCCAATAAAGTGAGTTTCAAAAAACTTACAGTTTTCAAGAAAAAAAACAAACAAAAGAGGATGAAGACAAAGAACAAGGGGACAACACCTGAAAGCTATACGTCTCATTCACCAATCTCTAGACCACTTCTCTACCCATGCCAACCATCCTCATGCTCTAGAAGTGAAGAAATGATTAAACAATTTGAGGGAGAGGAAACTATGGCCTGCCGTGCGGAAAAATTCTCGCTTGGTTAGCTGATTTTTGGAGTGAAATTATGGGTTCCTATCCTATGTGGAGAAATTTATGGAGTGAATAATTGGAAAGCAAGGGAAAGTCACAAATTCTTCAATTTTCCACCAAATTGGTTCAGAAGCATTTGAGCATGGTAAACATGAATTTTTACACTTTTGAGCATAATAGAGAGGCCTAAGCCATTGGAAGCTGGACCAAGGAAGCGTAGCCTAGGTGGGGTTAACTCCTTTATCATGTGCTTGTTGTAATGCTTTTTTTTTTTTTTTTTGGGGTTTTGTT